>BQNB010027215.1:0-57838 GCA_026074375.1 Tanacetum coccineum | reverse complement strand
TTATCAAATGCTCTTATGAGCTAATCAACAAGCTTTAGCCTATCATAGATAAGCTAGTGAGGTCCTGGAAACCTTTCTATTTCTGGTTTCCCTTCCAAAATTAAAGCTGAGGTAATTTAAGGGTGAATTTGAATGTCAATAAGCTCATTTAGGCTTTAAAAGCTTAAATGAAAGTGTAACTAGCTTATGAGTGAATTAGAGAGCTTAATGAGCTTATGTGAACAAAAGAGAGCTTATTCAAAACAGTTTGAAAATAGAGTAAAACATTAAGTAACAATTATGTAGGATCATCTATTTCATAACACGGTGATGATTCTTGTGATTGGGCTAGTTTCTAGAGAGAGAAACACATAGAGAGGATTTCTAGAGAGAGAAATGTATGTGTTTAATATGAAAAGTGTAAAATGACTAGCTTGCCTCTTCCAAAGTTGGAAGAGGCTTATATAGTTTTTTACAAAATACCGGGTATTAGTTCCCGGCTTAAAACCAAAAGACATACGATTAAAGATTAAACTACAAACTATTATAAACAGTAAACATACGGGGTGACCGGGTCTTTTACTCATATCTAACAACATATGATAAAGTTGATGGGTCTGTTACTTTTAACTTGCATCACAAAATTAATTCGCTCAGTCAAAATGGTTCTTCTATAGCTGACTCTTATCATAAACTTAATGCTTTGTGGAAATAATTCGATGCATTAGTTCAGTTGCCTAGATGTACATGTCATGCTGCAGAAGATTTTAAGAAACATAATTCTTTGATGAAATTGATGCAATTGATGCAATTCTTAATGGGTCTAGATGATTCTTATATGGCTATTAGAAGTAATATTTTGTCTAGAGATCCATTACATGATGTTAGAGGTGCTTATGTTATTATATCAAGTGAAGAGTCTCACAGGGTTGTCTCCACTTCCAATGTGGGGATATCTCAGAGGTCTTAGTCATCTGTGTTTAATTCTTTTGTTAATAATAGAGGAGCTACTCAGAGAACCCCCAACTCTGGTAACTTTTCTAGGCCTAATAATGTGACTAGACCCTCTGGTGGTGGTAATAGGAGGACCAATGGTGGTCCTCAGCTTGTTTGTGAGAACTGTGGCTTTAATGGACATACTATTGATAGGTGCTTCAAGCTTATTGGTTATCCTGCTGACTTTGGAAAAAGAAATAATAATAATAATAATAGTCAGGGTACCCAAAACTTTAATAGAAGATTCATTAACAATAACTCTGTTGGCTCTAGTAGTTCATCTACATTCTCTGATGATCAATTGTCTAAAATCATTTCTTTAATCAAAGACAATTCTCTTAATAATGGAAAGGGAGTGCAGGCCAATATGGCAGGTACTATTTTGAATAAAAGCAGACTGTTTCATAAGAACTTTAATAGGTTTTTTAGCTCAAATAGTCAATTACACTCTGCACTTGTTGCAGCAGGTGTAATTGTTGATTCTGGAGCTAATCAACATCTGACTTATACAGATAAGTTTTTAGTTGATGTAATTAATATTTCCAATCTTGGAATAAAGGTCTCACATCCCAATGGGACTGAGGCAGTTATCACAAGTATTGGAAATATGGTCTTAACCAAAAACTTAACTTTATATGATGTGTTGGTTGTTCCTGAATACTGTGTGAGCTTAATGTCAGTTCACAAGGTTGCTAGAGACAGTGGTTTAATTGTTGCTTTTAATGAGAATAAGTGTTTTGTGTTACCTCAGGATTTGAGGGAGATGAAAATTCTAGGGACTGGTAACCAGATTGATGGTTTATACTACTTTAATGATGAAAGTCAAGGTATTAGTTCTGGTTTTGAAAAGCCTAAGTGTAATTTGTCTAAATATATTTGGCATAATAGACTTGGTCATCCCTCAGATCAAGTCTTAAGGATTCTTGAGCATGATCTTGCTTTTGACAATAGTGATTTAGATCACTGTGAAATTTGTCAAAAGTCTAAGCAAACTAGGGAACCATTTCCTCTCAGTGAACACAAATCCTCTGTGCTCGCTGAATTGGTTCACCTTGACCTTTGGGGGCCTTACAGAGTTACTAGTAAGTGTAAGTTTTAAGATGTGCACATGTCACATGGGGTAAATAGATAAAGCCCGTGTGGCCTCCCATAATCTCGTTGCAAATCTATCTATACATATGTATGCATGCTACAGTGTTACACCAATATGAGGCCCACATAAAGTAGCGTGATTCGGAAAAGAAAAACACAAAATTAAGAGAATCATAGTAGATTGTAATCAGAAAATACATGAAATCTATACTAATGTATAAAGGAAATTTGCCTTAATTTTCAACAGTTGACCTTGAAACCTTAAAAATTGAAACTATTTTTGGAAATACTGAAAGTTGAATTTATCTTTGGTAATGTTTTAAAGGCTTCAATATATTTTTCGTAATATTGAAATGTGTATCACACAGCCTGCACATAGCCGTCCATAGGGAATCATTTACTTCGCATTCTCTTTTTCATCTTAAAAACACACACACACCACATAAAAATTATCTCATCTCACCTCATAAAATCACCACCACCACCTTCACTCCCCACATGGCATATCCAAACCACCACTCAACAACCCAATCACCATAGTTGCAAGACCACCAAGACCAACCACCACTAATAGGTTTTTTCAAGATAAGAGGTAATTATTTAATAGATCTATGACTATTTGGGAATTTTCAAGATAGGTTTTTTTAACAGCCGCCGTTGTTGTCGTCGGAAAAATCGTTCTGAGTAGCCGTTGGGATTATTCTATCTTTTCTAGTGTTTTCTTCCCCACCGCCTCACTATCTACGCACATAACACACACTCCTTAATCATCGACAATGTATCGTTGCTTTTCATCACGTCAAGCGGCTTTCATTTTCATTTTTTCCGTCAGTTTAATTTCGCCTTTTTTAACAGTAGTTTGTATTGTTTTAAGGTTTATCGGTTGTTGGTAAGCATGAACCCTAATTTGTTGAGGTTCCAGTTAGTTTTTATATCATCAGAAGCTTATGCTTGCTTTCATGATGCTTTAGAATAATCATGGTTAGCAGATCGCCAACCGCTTTCATGGTTAGGAAGAGCAAATAGTGCACTTGATGCTGGTAGGGAATTCAAAGGTTATATTTGCGCTTCTGTATTGGTTAAAATGTTTAAATGAGTTTTTTTATTGTTTTAATAATGTACTTCTCATATCTTTTTATCTTTACACAAGGCATGTGAATGTGGCCTTTCTCGATTTGCGTTTAAGAGAATAGTGCAGGAGTACAAGATTCACGAAAGATTGGTAAGTCTTCTACGTAAAGAAATTGGAATGTGTTTTGTTTGTTTAAGTTTATATAGTTTATGATATACGTAATGGTCGTTGTTTATTAGAATAGGTACGGTTAGAGGACAATAATTTGGTTTTGTTTAATTGCAAGTTTTTTGACATTGTTGGTTGAGATAAAGTTGTATCACTCTTTGTAGACTTGCGTATGAACTACGGCTTTTGGTTTTTGGTAAGTATCATTTATTAAATTGGTGCCTTGATTATTGCAAACCAAAGCTACTTTAGTATTGCTTTACTTATGGATTGCTCATGTAATTATCGTTGTGCAGCGTTGTCGAAAGCTCGCAGCCCGAACCTGATGTCGGTTATGGTTGTTCAGAAGGCAACCACAATACCTAGATGTATGTATACTATTTTCTTCTTATTTGTTAATTAATGTGTAAGCAAATGGGAGCATCTAACCATGATTTTGATTTTTAGCTCATCTAGTTCAGAACTGAATGTCGAACGACTCCCGCTGAGGATGTTGGTCAGGCGGCATGTTCTAAGTAACATATTCCATTTCCTTTAATTTATTCTTGGTATTAGTTTCCGTTTGCCGGTTTCCATGTCTTTGTATATTTTGCAGATACTATCTTTGTTGATGTCGCCACTTCTATGGACGACGTAGGTGTTTCTAAAATACGTTCATCGGGTGGTTGTATGCCACATGTTGTCATAACAGGTATATTGCTTTTACTTTTGTGGTGCCAGTTTGTAAATTCGTATAAAAAATGTACATGTCTAATTTTGTTTCACTTAGAGTAAGCCAAAAAGAGTAACAATAGTTTTGGCTACTTTTCCTGATTCCACATTGGCACAAGTATTAGTTGGCAAAATCAGTGAGTTGTCCCATTCTCATCCATATATCAATCAATCAATGAGTTGTCTTATTATCATCCATATATCAATCATTAGTTGTCTAATTGACAATCATCTTGTCATTGTCTAGTTGTCTTGTACTTATCTTGTCATTGATTAGTTGTCTTGTACCCCTATATATTGTATCGTTGATTAATGGAATAGACACACAATTTACCCTTCTTCATGGTATCACAACCATAACCTTCTCCTAAAATCTCTCCTTTTGCCGTAACTCTCCCCCTTCCCATAAACCCTTATCACAAAATCGGTAACTTTGGCCGTTGAAGACAACCCACCACCACCACCGCCAACTTCAACCGATAAAATCACCCCTTTTAGTATCCCTAACAAGGTTCCCATTAAATTAGACCTTGAAAAACATAATTATAACTCTTGGAGTTCTTTTTCTTTCATTTACCTGGGCAGTCTTGGGCTCAAATCTCATGTGGAAACCCGCCTCTACCAATACCGAACGGTGTCAACTTGATGATCTCATCAAGATGTGGATCCTCATATCCTTATGTGATTCTCTTCAAGAGCAAGTCATTACCACACCGGGCAACGCAAAAGCATTATGGGATCACCTCAAAAATCTTTTCCATGACAATAAGGATGCTAGAGCCATCAACCTTGACAATGAACTACGCTCTATCAAGATTGGAAAGATAATGGTTAACGAGTATTGTACTAAGATCCAAGCTATGGCAAATAGACTCAAAAACCTTGATTGTGAGGTAAGCGAGAAAAACATGGTGATCTTCGTGGTTAATGGTCTTGATTCTCGTTTGGCAACCCTTGCTGAAATCATTCATCACCGTGAACCTCTCCCCACGTTTGAAATGGTACGCAACATGCTCCTCTTGAAGAAATCCTCGTATAATGATGATTCTACTTCTACCACCTTTGAAAGTAGCTCTTCATCTCTAACCATTCTTATGACATCCTCTTCATCCAACACCAAAGGTAACACAAACACTCAATCCAAATCTCAAAACATCCCTCAATTATGTAATCATTTTTCTAGAGGAACGTGCAAATTCAAGGACCGGTGTAAGTTTATTCATGATCATCGTAATAGGGCGGGTTTAAATGCTAAGAATAACACCCAACGTGTCACTGGCCAAAACAATTAGGGTTCTGGTTTAGGCACTTCACCAAATAGCCAGGCCCATCGGCTGGCCCATACCAGGTCCATGTCATACCAACCCTAAGCTTTGGTCTCACCTGTCTACTACACTGCATCCAGCCCAGGATTATTGGCCCAACCAGTACAACATACACAACCACACCCACAGTTTCGGCCCACCAGTCGGCTGTGTATATGGCCCATCAGCAGGTACATCTAGGTCAGCCCATGTTACAGTCCAACAGTAATGGTATATTGGGTGCATCTCTTGTCTTATATGCTTCTCAACCGACTTCATTACCAAGTGTGTTTAGCACAATGTCATTGCAAGACCCAACCTGGAACAAGGAAATAGGTGCCACTTCTTATTTAAATTCAGATGCTCGTAATTTAAGTACTATTTTTAATAAACATTGATGTGTCGTTGTGTGCTGTATATTTTTAAGATTCAAGTTTTAATATTTATATTTTGCTGACTTAACCAAAACAACACTTTAACGGGCAGTATACCCGGTCAGTGATAAGTTCATGGTAATTAAGGTGTCGAACACTTAAAGCGAGGTTAAATCTCTTAATTTATTAATACTTTGGTTATCTAATCTAAGTTAATTCTAATCTAAGTCAAACCTATGCTAATCCTATGTTAGTTATAATCCTAATTCTAACAGGTAAAAGGGGGTTTTCAGCCTGAGAGACTGGCACGGGTTTGGTTGGTGACTACAATCAATTCAAGACACTTTAACCCACACGAGCAAATTAAAAGAAGATAAAAGATCGGTCGAGCCTTATGATAGAAAACTGTATTAGCCATCATTAATCTGATTAGAAGTTGGTTTGTTTATTTGGTGCAATGATTACTTATCTCAAAGAGGCATATCATTCTTAGACTTAGGCGGGACTTTATCCTACGACCTAGACACATTAATTCTGTCACAATTAAATCATCCGCATAAAGCATCCTTATATATTCATTATAATTCATCTAGAGGACGACACTGTGTATATCGAATGAACCCTAGCTCATAGAGACTTTACCCACTTACTGCTTAATAGTAACTTGTTTTAGGGGTAGTCCACAATCCAAACTATACCAATGATCAGAACTTATTAGTTAATACTAAGCCACTACCTTCTACGGTAAAACCAGTTCAATCAGGCAAGCAGGACGTTATTAGTGATCTTCTTTGCTCCACCTATATGCATTACTATATGGAGAGCTATCTCGGACTCTTAGCCTACGCCCAAACAACACCGAAGTTGTAGCGCTTTAAATATTTAGAACTAGACCCAATTGAATGATAGGTCGGATACTTAAGCACGTAAACAAGTATCATGTGCGGTCGTCGTAGGACTTCTACCGGAGAAGTTTTACAACTCCTTAGGCAGTGCACTTAATCGATGTAGTGTAGTATGGGCAAGACTCGGGGTTGTTTATCGTTCACTCGAGGAAAAGATTGGGAAGGCTTGATCACGGTCTAACAAAATTCTAAGGGTTGAGGAAAGATTCTTTTTGTATTTTTATATTTTATGAAAGCATGTAAAATCATATAATTGAGAGAGTGGTTTGGTTTTAGCTATTAAACTAAATAATAATCTAAACTAATGGTGATAACAATAAGATAAAAGATTGTGCCTATTTAATCATGTATTACTCCCTAGATTGCTTCTCCTTGTATTGTTGCCTTGTCACACTTGTGATGATCTATGTAATTATTTCCTAAAGCATGAATGGGTTACACGAACCCGCCGTCTACTTAGTATGCCGCTAGAGCAACGCACATGCAAGGTAGTATGAAGACTATTACATGGCCCCTAGGAGTTTACTAAGTGCATGTAAAATACATTAAAAGTAGATCAACCATATTAGAGGGCAAGGTAGTATGAAGACTGTTACCCGATGGTATCCTTTCTACACAATCACGTTTCTTTAGACATATCAACAGCGATTATAGATAGAAAACTGGTTTTCTAAGACCTAACGTGCACATCCATCACAAGAAGCAACATCACTAAGATCTACATTCTAGGTTTCATACAATCATAAATAAACACAATAAGAGGGTTAGCCAAGCATGTTAAAGATAAAGCAAGAACAATAGATCAAACAACACATAGACATATTGAATGATTAAGTAAACTTTACTTGATTAAAACATGAATTGGAAGTGGTACAATAGGGTTTTTAGGCCCTAAAATCGTCTCTTATAGCTGCTAAATGAACTAGGGTTCGTACCCTCTTTTTATTCTAAAGTTACACACTCAAAACCCTAAATTCGGGTTTGTATATATAAGAAAATCGATGCGACGGCATCGCGTTTTAATCGTGACGCGGTCATAAAATGAATCTTCTAGATTTGCGTTTGAGTCGGTGCGGGCTGACGCCGTCTTGAAATATGTGACGCCGTCACTTGATGAGTTGTGACGGCGTCTTGTATGGCTTGTGACGCCGTCTCCAGGCTCTGTGAGCACAAATCTTCAAGAGGCTTGGTGTTGGTTTGTAATCCCGTCCGTTTCTTCTCCAAATGAGCTCAAGTCACGTGTAATTCATCAAAATGTCTTCCAAATGTGAAATACCTGAAAAAGAACGATTAAGTATCTATTTTGGGCATAAACACACGATTTTGGGGGTTAAACGTCCCTAAAAAAGTGTATAAAATGACACCTCATCAAATACCCCTACACTTGGGATTTCCTTGTCCTCAAGCAAATGGGCTTTTCTATCTTGACAATAATAGTATGAGGGGTCATTTTACCTACTATTTAAAAATATTTTACAACACAACCTTCTAGACCTCGTAATTAAAAGCACGGAAAGTATATAATATCACCTCACATAAGTGTTTGGGATTCTCTCTTTCACTCGGGTGTATAATGAATTATAACATATAGGGGAAACAAAAAATTACACTCATTACCTGTCATAGCATATAAATTACCATAGGCTTGGTAAAGGATCAAACCTCCACCGCTAGGTGCAAGTATTATTCATTACTATCGAAGAGGTCTTTTAAAGGGTTGTGAGGTGTAGGTGTAAGATAACATATAATGGAAACAGAAACAGATGGGATACATTTGGGTGGTGACTTTGGGTGAATTTAGAGTGGAAGGGCTAGCTAATTATTTTTATGAATACACGCTGGTTTGGTTGCTAAGCCAAGACTCGGACAAAGATATACAAACTCTACACAAATTTACATCAATCTCTTTCTTTTTTGTTTCTCACCATTTTTAAGAGATAATACATCACATGGGGTTTATAACACGTACCCCTCCACTTGAGCTTTTACATGCTCAATAATTACAATCTAACTAATGACCCGATTTGAGGTGGATCAAAATAACATGGATATCATTTGACAAACATATGGGGATATTGACTTAACTTTTCTTCCCCATTCTTTAGTGAAATAAATATTACCATGAATCCCAATCGTCCCAAAACTGTATTTACAAGAATAAGGACTTAGCAACCGTGTACTCAATAATTAACTTGGGTTAAACACAATAATGTACTAAAGGTGAGTACATATAAGGTAGGCTAAGGCTTTTTGGGTGTAACGATTGGTTTAAGGGTGTCAATGTTTTTCATTAATAGTTCGGATTAACCAGAAAATTACGAGAACTGTGAAAAAAAAGGATAGGCTCGGAGGGTTATACTAGGGTATCCTGCACTAAAGGCGAGTGCATGGCAAAGGTGTGGGATAGTTATATGATCGGTGTGACCATCATAACAATTACAGGTTTAAAACATGGGTTATTTCTAATGCCTCTTATCAAGCAAATCCTAATACTTACTATACGATCTCGGGATGCATCACTAAAACAAGTTCTGGAATTTAATATGCTAACGGTACACTCATATGAATTTTACTAACACTAGACATTCCAGAAAAGGCAACGAAGACCACACGTACACATCCGTAACAACAAAATAGACACGTGTGACTGCTCTTTCCTTGACTCGAACCGGGTAAAGATAAAATCATCTTGGGTTACCGACGATAGGTACCCGAATTCCTAAAGATCTAATGGCGAACCTCACATTTTTGGGGTGGAATTTTAAGGGTTATTATGCTAGTCATATAAATTCCTATCCATGGGACGCTAGTAATACTCGGTTTTCGTTGGTATATGTCATAAAAAAATTTAAATTTTGGTAAAAATCACCCTTTTATGCTATGTTTCGATATATTACCCATCTTTTTAAGGACAAAGCAAATGACAAATGAAAGAATAGTTTCTAAGGCTTATTTCCCCCCTACACTTATTTTGAACATTGTCCCCAATGTTCTTTGGAAGTACCCGTTAAAACAGATAAATGGAAAAGAAAACAAGGAAAAGAAACTAGTACTCCCCTGGTTTACTCAATAATGGAGAAGAAACATATGATAACTGGTTAGATCGTCCTCCGAGAATCATCTAATGAAACTTCCTAAGAACTTCCAAGCTTCTTCTCATCAAATATAACCTGTAATCAAAGACATAGAAAACTATACCAAGCATAAAATGTGCGATTTACCAATATACAATATGAATTCAGGGTTTGACACGATAGATAGAATGAAAGAATTGTTAAACTTATCAGGTTTTGCAGGTTTATACAGAAGAATACCTATATTAAATGTTGCACAAGTTTTATTTTCAAAAAATAATTAAAAACTTTTGAGTTTTCTGGACCTGGGCATATGACGCCGCCGGGGTTGGTGTGACCCCGTCACTGGTGTCATGGTGACGGCGTCGAGTGTTAATCGCGACGCCGTCTCCACCATATGTGAAAACAAAATTTTTGTTTTTGATGAAAAATTTCCCGCACTTGATTCCATAAGTTAGTTTATGTATAAATTGATGTATAAAACTTGAGAATTAACAATTTAATCACATGACTTGATACTGACGCGAATTAATCTAAACAATTCATTTAACATGTTTGAATTTTGGCTCAAAAGCCGGATAAATTCCCCTACACTTATTGTTTGCAAAATACCTTTGATTGAAATTAAGACAAGGTTAAAGACAATGCAAAGCATGATCACAAGATAATTCAAACATAATAAAACAAATAGTGAAGAATTAAAACACACATGACACTCCTAATATACGGGAAAAGTAAATCCGGTTGCCTCCCAATAAGCGCTTTTCTTTATTAACGAATCTTGTAGCTAGACTTAAAGTCACGCATCCTTACATTGTTTCATGGACGCTTACGTGCCCACGAATGAGCCACTCCTTCATATTTTCATCCACTTGGTATTCTGGCCCTAGGTTTAAGCAGTTCTTATACATAAATTTGTTCTTTTCATAATGGTGCCTGAATCCATTCATCAAATCATTTTGGCTAAGCTCTAGTAGTGGTAGGACTTTACTCCAGTTGAAGTTCTTAAGCCTAGGTATTGTACGTGGCATCCTATTTATGTATGTGTCAAAGATTTTAGTAAACGAGACTAATCCCCTCGCGACGTCATATTTGAGCTTAGTGATTTTTCTAAAGGGTCTGCCCATCAAGACTTCAGCCATATCGCTCATGATAAATTCTCCTATGTCCTCTAACACAATAAATCACGTGATATAGGTAAAACTTCCTACAAACACATAGACATCCCTAACAATGGCAACTAGGTTATTTCCCGTCCCCTCTAGTCTATCTACCATTATTGTATTATAAGCTTTACGCGAGATAATATTCATTAGTAGAAAAGGGTCAAGATAGGCAGTGAATTTCCTAAAACCTATCATACATTCAAATGCGAGGTCATCCTCGTTAAGACTATTGATTATTCTTTCTCGGCGTAGTGTTCCTGCATTTTCGTATTCACTTAACTCAATGAGAACTTCCTTATCATCCGAGTCATTGTCAGAGTGAGGGAAGGGAGAGATAAGAGGTGTCTCTACTGATCCATCATCGGTCTCGGGGTCGTTAATACTGGTCTTATTGGGTTGGTCGGTGAAGTGATTGAGGAATTGCTCAATACTCTCTAGGTGAGAGTCAACAAAGGCCGAAATTTTCTATAGCTCTTGGAGCTCCTAGTTAAATCGTGCGCGTAGTGGAGCTGGTAGAACAGGACGGTTACTTACTGGTGGTGGATTCGCATTCTCCATAATGAAAAATGGAATAGTCAATGGCAATTACGAACAAACACACAAAGAAAAGATAGACTACAAGAAAGCTAATGTGTGGGAATTAAAGTCTTACTTGAAAGGATTCAAGCAAGTAGAACTAAGCTAAACTATGATCAAAACCTAACTATTCCCCAGGCGGCGGCGCCAAAAACTTGATGTGCGGTTTTCGTAGGACTTCTACACGAGATGTTTTATAACTCCCTAGGCAGTGCACCTAATCGTTGTAGTGTAGTATAGGCAAGACTCGGGGTTTTTTATCGTTCACTCGAGGAATAGGTTGGGAAGGCTTGATCACGGTCTAACAGAATTCTAAGGGTTGAGGGAAGATTCTTTTTGTATTTTTTTTATTTATGAAAGCAGATAAAATCATATAATTGAGAGAGAGTAGTTTGGTTTTAGCTATTAAACTAAATAATAATCTAAACTAATGGTGATAACAATAAGATAAAAGATTGTGTCTATTTAATCATGTATTACTCCCTAGATTGCTTCTCCTAGTGTTGTTGCCTTGTCACACTTGTGATGATCTATGTAATTATTTCCTAAAGCATGAACGAGTTACACGTACCCGCCATCTACTTAGTAAGCCGCTAAAGCAACGCACATGCAAGGTAGTATGAAGACTATTACAGGGCCCTTAGGAGTTTACTAAGTGCACGTGAAATACATTAAAAGTGGATCAACCATATTAGGGGACAAGGTAGTATGAAGATTGTTACCCGATGGTATCCTTTCTACACAATCACATTTCCCTAAACATATCAACATCAATTATAGACAAAAAGCTGGTTTTCTAAGACGTAACGTGCACATCCATCATAAGAGGCAACACCACTAAGATCTACATTCTAGGTTTCATACAATCATAAATAAACACAATAGGAGGTTTATCCAAGCATGCTAAGAATAAAGCAAGAGCAATAAATCACACAACACATAGACATATTGAATGATTAAGTAAACCTTACTTGATTAAAACATGAATTGGAAGAGCTACACTAGGGTTTTTAGGCCCTAAAATCGTCTCCTACAGCTGCTAAATGAACTAGGGTTCGTACCCTCTTTTTATTCTAAAGTTACACACATAAAGCCCTAAATTTGAGTTTGTATATATAAGAAAATCGAAGCGACGGCGTCATGTTTTAATCGTGACGCCATCGTAAAATGAATCTTCTAGACCTGCGTTTGAGTCGGTGCGGGCTGACGCCGTCTTGAAATATGTGACGACGTCACTTGGTGAGTTGTAACGGCGTCGTGTATGGATTGTGACGCCGTCTCCAGGCTCCATGAGCACAAATCTTCAAGAGTCTTGGTGTTGGTTTGTAATCTCGTCTGTTTCTTCTCCAAATGAGCCCAAGTCACGTGTAATTCATCCAAATGCCTTCCAAATGCGAAATACCTGAAAAGGAACGATTAAGTATCTATTTTGGGCATAAGCACATGATTTTGGGGGTTAAACGACTCCGAAAAAGTGTATAAAATGACACCTCATAAAAGATACAAGAGAACGACCTCTAAATGTGTCGTTTGAAAAGTAATCTCGTTGATTTTCTTGAAATTGATATAACATTTGTCCCATAATTGCATCACAATGAAAAGCTTGAAAGCCATACAATGAGATTTGATCATTTGAATGTAGTATAAATCCATGATTACAATCTTGTATAATATAGACTCCCATGCACATCAGTTAAGCCAAACATCTAATTTACCTAAGAAAAACATGCTAAAAAGTGTCAACATAAAGTTGGTGAGTTCATAGATTTTTGTAAATGTAAATGTTGAAATCAAAAGATTTATAAAGTATGTATGACCATTTCAATCCTTATAATAGTCACCAAAAATGTATTCATGAATATTGAAATCAAAGATGTGTATGACTATTGTATCCCATACAATAGTCACAAAAAGTTGAGTATAGTTGGGACAAAGCATTTGTAAAGTATGCATAACCATTGTATCCAATACAATAGTCACCATGTGTGATTACGATTGCACCTCTAAGTTCATGAAACTGCGACGTAGACTTATATGTATGCCACTTTATTCAAGGCATAGTAAGATTTCATGAGTATGTAGTTGTTGGTCCTGTAGACACCAATCCATTCGTGCTTTGACATGGTATAACGTTCGTTTTTCCAGTGATAGCTAATCACCCGAACGGGGATTGTCAATCCCGAATAGATCTATTTTATAACATTCGCGCTAACCCTCCGAGTAATTAACAGTTCATGCAACTTAAGCTAATCTGTAATCTTAAAAGTTAAGTATAGTTATTGCGTCCATAAGTAAAACAAGTATTGTATCTCACCGTGAGATATGCAAATGAATGTATAACAAAGTTGTAACGAGTTTGTAACGAGTATGTAAACGAGTTTGTAACCAAGTTACGAAATCAAGTATGTATAAGAGTATGCAAAAGAGATTGTACATGAATATGTAACCAAGTTGTAATAAGCATGGATTCTCCATCAAGATTTGTAAAGTAATTGTAAAACAAGTGAAAGAGGGGCTATAAACTCACCTCGATGTTGTAGAACGATTGGCAGAAATGCACATATAGCACAACACAAACGAAAACCGGAATGGCTCGACCAAGAAGTTTCGGTTTATCTTAACGGCTAAGACCCACTAGCTTAGGATAATGTATTTGGGTTTTCCGATGGCTGACTACATCAATGCGACACGTTGATAAAAGATTTAGATCTCAAGTTGTAATAGTTCGGTGGTTGATTGAATAAAATAAATCGAAAAGTAAAAGCAAAGTATGTAATATATTCCGTATATATTACATATGAAAAATGAACAAGTATATATTCGTATCGTGAATTATATAACAAAGACAAACAACCAAAAATAATCGAAGTATATAATATTTTGCAAGTATTATATAAGAAACGCGAGAAAAATAATTGAAACAAAATATTTCGACACGTGTTTGGAAATCACCAATTTAATTGATAAAAAGTTCTTGCATAAAAGTAAACAAATGTCTTAAAGTTTCAAATTAGATAAATGACATTTTTAAAGTTTCTACAAAAGTTATGATTTTGTCTTTTAGCCAGGTATTATAAAATAACATTTTATAAGTTAACACTTTGTTTCCTTGACGGGTTTTAGTTAAACTAGTTGACTCGTTTATAAAAGTATTGTTTTCGTTTATTTACCGGGTTATTGTATAATTACAATTTAATAAACCCTAAGACTTTATATCTTCGTTCTTTTATCGGGTTTCTAAAATAATAGAAGTTTTAGTGAAAAATTACTAAGTATAGAATTTATAGAAATTTCGACATGACCTATTCGTTTATACGACGTCTCCCATTTTTACAAAATTCAATGCTTTTCCTTAAATCAATAAATGTTGCAACTATCCGCGTGTTTCAAAATATATATGTATATTAGACGAGATCGAATAAGAACAAAATAAATAAACCAAACACGCCTTAAAGCCTGCCAAAACAAAACAAATGTAAGCTTAATATTAACAAGATCGTAATTATACCAAATGCTTATTCATTATATTATTTTCACCTAGTCATGAGAGATTTAGCCTTTCATGGCTATGAGGTTCATAACAAAATTAAGTAGATAAGCATGAAACATACTATATCCGGGTAAGAATATGGATCAAACTCTACCTGATACAAGTATAGAATCTTAGTACCACCTTTATTTCTTCTAAATTCTATGATGTTCTTCTTCGTTCTCGTGGCTTCAATCTTTAATCTTCAAGTGTTATGAAGATAAATTGTGGTAGGAAATGGAGGAGTAGTTTCTTGATAGAAAGTTGATATGAAATTGCTAGAAAATCGCCTCTTATTTATAGGCGTAAGTTGGTCGAAGTGACATCGCAACAAAAATTTTGTGTGGCGTACTTGGGGTGTTAATGCGGGTTACATTTAATTCCATTTATTCTTCTTCTTAACTTCGACAGGAAGTGCGGCGCACAAAGAAGTTTGTGCGGCGTACTTGGTGAGTAAATGTGATCTTCATTTAATAGTCTTTAATTCCTGGACTTGATAAGAAGTGCGGCGCACAAAATATTTGTGCGGCGTACTTGAGGTCTTTTTCAGCTTTGGTCCTTTCCTTTCTTCTATCTTGCTTTCTAATAACTATAAACACTTGAACTTTGTTCTTTTTGAGCTCGTGATGACTTCAAGTGAAGCTGCACATAATTCATGCTATTAAGTATCGAGAGTTCACAAGAAATGATAAAAAATATATAAATAACGCTGCCAAAAACATGTATAATTAAGGCGTTATGAAATCCCTCCACACTTAGTTGTTGCTTGCCCTTAAGCAATTAAAGCGAGAAAAATAAGATCATTTATTGTGACGTGGAGAAAATTTAGATTTAACAAGTGTTTATTGGTTTAGATAACTTTTCAGGCATAGACACATAACAGAGCACCTCACAAAGGAATGTGTTTGATTTTTAATTCACTCGAGCCACTCAGATAGGGTTTATAATTATGAAGACACTCAGATGCGCATCTAGACATCTACCATAGGCTTGTGCAAGAGACCTAAACATGACCGATGAGGCATGAGCACTAGACAAAATCTCAAAGGGGAAGAACTTAATACTGATGAGGGTGAATAGCATATACTGATCTCTTGTGCCGAAACTTAAGCCTTAAACTTTAAACTTTTATTTCTTCTTTATATATATATATATATATATATTATATGTTATAAATATATATATATATATATATATATAATATTAATATATATATAAATATAGTATCATTGTAATAACAAGGCAGCCTCTAACAAACATCTTTCTTTCAACTTTGATTTCTTCAGCGGAATAGCACTAAATGGGAGTGCTGCAAATACAGGAGCTTACTGGATTTATTTTACCTCATAACATATGATTTTGTCTATAAATTAATCTCACTGTGGTCTAGTAAATGATGATCAAGCACAAGTTCTAGAGCTACTAAATTACCGGCTCACTCGTATATAATTTTCAATCAATACCATTGCTTCAGAAAAGGAAACAAATTACAAATACACAGCCATAACGACGGATGAGACACTTGCAATTGCATTCAAACCTTAACTCGAACAAGCTAAAGGCATCAATAATCTTAGGTACTAAAGGTGGATACCCGAATTCTTTTAAGGCTTTAAATTCTCATAATTTAAAAAGGACTGGTTTTGTGCTAGTTATAGTGTCTTATCCGGTTGGACTTGCCATTTACTAAGAGCAATTTTATATGTAAAAGAAAAGCATAAAATTATTAATTTTTTTTCAAGATTTCATAAAATATCAGTTGATTGTTTTTTTGCAGCAAACATGGAGAGATAGGATCCATTTTTCCTATTTGGCCTCCCCTTTACACTTAAGTTTGAACATTGCCTCTCCAATGTGAGTAACTGATAAATTTAAAAATAGGTAAATTAAAGGAAAATGGTACTTCCTGAGGTATAAAAAATGTAGTTGTGAAAGAGCTATCCTTGAGCACACGTCATAATTTTCCAGGCTTAAGCTATATTACCCGCATAAGAGAAAACATACAAAAGCACAAAAAAAAAATATTTTTTGGTTTTTTTAGAAAATAAAATTAGAGGAGATGAATGGAGGAGGGACTCCTCCACACTTAAATAAAGCACGGGTTGCCTCCCGAGAAGCGTTTAATTTTTAAAAGAGTCGTTAGCTAGACTCCTGCTTCTAGAGTTCATTCTTTCAGAAAGAAGGGAGTGACTGCTTCCCTTTGGTCATTGTAATCTTCTTCTTCATGATGGAGTTTGAGTCTGTATACAAACTTGTACGATGTTGTATCGTATGCACGGTGTTTAATTTCAAACGGTGGGTGGCAGTTTTTACCATATACGAGCTTGTACGATGTTGTACCGGTTGGTGTTTTGAAAGCAGTACGAAAAGCTCACAGAGAATCATCAAGTTTTCTTGACCAGATGGCAGGATTATCTTTAACAGTTTTTTCAAGAATTCTTTTAAGGGATCTGTTCGTGTTTTCAACTTGACCACTTGTTTGAAGGGTGGCTATGAGGAAGAATCGGTGGTTAACTTCATAGCTTTTCATGGTTTGTTTCTATTATCTTTTGTTGCAGAAATGAGTTTCCTCAGATCGCTTAATTGAAGCTTTGGCAGCCCAAAAATGACGAATAGTATAAATAACAACTCTGGCACATTTGTTGTAGAGCTTGTACTTCAGCCTACTTAGATATATAGTCGACAATGACTAAGATGTATTCGAATTTGTATGATTTTGGAAAAGGTCCCATGAAATCGATACCCCATATGTCAAAAATTTCGCATACTTGAATGCTGTTTAAGGGCATCTCATCACGTTTTGAAATATTTCCTGTCTTTTGACATGCTTCACAAAGGCGAACTTGAGTATGAGCTTCTTTGATGATGGGTGGCCAGTAAAAGCTTGAGTCTAAGACTTTTTTAGTGGTTGTATTTGGTCCATAATGTCCACCGATATCCGTGGTTACATTGTTCTAAAATGGTTCGGGTTTCCGGGGCCAAGTCACAACTCTCTACTTTTACTTAAAAGTGAAAGCAAACTTGTACATGTAAAAATAAAAAGTCTAGTTGAGTTTTGACAAAATAAAGTTTACATGTCTGAATAAAATATATATTTAGATGTAAAATTAAGTATAAAAATAAAAAGATGCATTTGTATAAAAATACTTGTGAATGCAAAATGTGAAAAGAGGTTTGATCATAATGCAACATAACAAACATGTACGAACCTGTGTTGCAACATACGAGGAGTCGAGACATGGAGAGATGTTGATGTATGTTGAGACAAAATACAATTACGAGTAACTTGTACATTTTACGTTATGTATTACAAGTTAAGTGTTTGTCATCAACAAAACAAACGAGACTGTGTAGATTAAATATCATAATATTTGCACTAACAAATAGTTTTTGATTGAATAAGATAGGATCTGAATTTGTCAAATGTAAAAACTACAGCCATAAGTTCTTTTTCGGTTACAGTGTATTTTTATTGAGAGGGATTTAGAGTTTTACTTGCGAAGTAGATTGGGTGGAAGTTTTTATCATCTTTTTGACCTAAGACAGCTCCAACTACGAAATCACTTACATCACACATAAGTTCAAACGGAAGATTCCAGTTTGGGCTTACGATCACAGGAGCACATGTGAGTTTCTCTTTCAATAATTCAAATGCTTTTTGACATTTATCATCGAATTCAAATGGAGTATCTTTTTCAAGCAGCTTAGTTAGAGGTCAGGCAATTTTTAAGAAATCTTTAATGAAATATCGGTAAAAATCGGCATGTTCGAGAAAGCTTCTAACACATTTGATATTATTAGGGGTGGAAGTTTTGAGATTACGTTGATTTTTGCTTTGTCGACTTCAAGTCCTGCGCTAGACACCTTGTGTCCAAGCATAATTCCTTCTTTGACCATGAAGTGACATTTTTCCTAATTAAGGACAAGATGAGCATCTTTGCAACGGTGGAGCATTTTATCGAGGGTATTTGTCGAAAGAGTCTCCAAAGACGGAGGAATCGTCCATGAATACTTCAACGGATTCTTCGATCATGTCATGAAAAATTGCCAACATGCATCTTTGGAATGTGGCTGAGGCATTGCATAGTGCAAAAGGCATTCACCTATAAGCGTATGTTCTTAAGGGACATGTGAATGTTGTTTTTTCTTGGTCTATAGAATCGATAGGGATTTGAAAATATCCAAAAAACCATCAAGGAAACAAAAATATTTATTCCTGCGAGTCTTTCTTACATTTGCTCCATAAACGGCAATGGAAAATGATCTTTTGCGGTTGCTTCATTAAGTTTATGATAATCGATGCATACTCGCCAACCCGTAACGGTTCTTATTGGGACAAGTTCATCATTTTTGTTGGTGACCACTGTAATACCGCCTTTCTTTGGTACACAGTGAATAGCACTAACCCAAGGACTATCGGCAATTGGATAAATAATACCGGTATCCAAGAGTTTCACGATTTCATTTTTAACCACTTCTTGCATATTGGGATTTAGCCTTCTTTGTTTTTGGACAACTGTTTCTTGTCATCCAGAAGTTGTATCTTGTGTTTACAGAATGATCGACAGATACCAGGAATGTATGTTGTTTTCTAAGCAAAGGCTTCCTTATGTTTTTTAAGGATGGATACAAGTTTGCTTTTGTTTTGAGCAGAGAGTTTAGATGATATGATCACATGAAGAAAATATGGTTCTTCCAGGAATACATATTCTAAATTATCAGGAAGGGGTTTAAGTTCAAGATCCGTAGGAGGTTCTTTAAAAGATGTCTTGATTTTATAATCGGTGTTGATGGTGATTTTCTCGAATGGTGGTTCTTCGGTGTCTGATTCAGATTCAGAATTTTCATCAGCAGTCATTGCTATGAATTCATCAAATTCAAAAAAGATTTCTTCTTTGAGAAGGGTTCCTTCGATGGAATGAAGGATTTTGCTTCCTTCATCTAGAAGAGCGTCGAAATCTTCTTCTAAGATTTCATCGATAACATCAATACTAAAACATGTATCATCGTTTAAGTAAGAGTGTTTCATCACAGAGTTGATATTAAAGATCATTCGTTCAGTCCCAACTCCAAGATTGAGTTGTTTCTGTTTAACTCGAATAACTGCATCAACAGTGTGAAGAAAAGGTCGTCTTAAGATAAGGGGAACTTTGCTATCTTTTTCCATTTTGAGAATAATGAAATCAGCAGGAAAGGTAAATTTACCAACTTTAACGAGCATATTCTCAGCTATTCCAACAGGGTATTGGAATGATCTGTCGGCTAATCTTACGCTCATTTTGGTAGGTTTAAGTGTTTTGAGAGATAATTTCGCATATAAGGAATATGGCATAAGGTTAATGCTAGCACCAATATCGGCCAAAGCATTGCAGGAGAAAGTTTTATCGAAATTACATGGAATAAGGAAACTTCCTAGGTCTCTGAGTTTTGGTGGAACTTTATTTTAAATCATTGCTGAACTTTCATAGCTCAAGAAAGTGGCAGAATTTTTTTTAATTTTATGTTTGTTGCTTATGAGTTCTTTAAGGAATTTGCCATAGTTAGGCATCCCTACTAAGACGTCAACAAGAGGTACGTTGATTCTGATGGATCGGATCATGTCAAGAAATTTTCCGTATTGGGCCTTCATTTTTTCTTTTCTAAGGCGTTGAGGATACATGATCTTCGGTTTGTATGGTTTTGGCAACGATGCTTCTTTGACTAGTTTTGTAGGTTGAGTTTTTAGTTATGGTGTAGATTCATCGTCTTCATCAATGCTATCGAAGTTGATAGGATTTTTCAAATTATTTTGTTGATCATCCATGTTATCCGGTGGTTTATAGGTTTTACCACTTCTTGTGAATACGACATTCACATGCTCATTACGAGCTTGCGGTGGTTGGTAAGCTTTAGAGTTGCCACCTTATGGGTTTGGTTGAGTGTTGCTTAGAAGAGATCCAGAAGGTCGTCCAGATTGCTTGTAAGCGAGTCTGTCGAACTTGGTTTTGAGGTTTTGGATTGAAGCTTGATGATTTTTGGCTACTGTTGCGAATTGATTTTTGAGGTCCATGAATGTTTTTTTGACAAAAGCGTTGGTTGATTGTTGAGATTTCATGAAATCGTTGAATTGTTTTTGAAGATCGTACAGATTATCATCGGTGTTGGATTGGTAGTTGTCTCGATTGTAATCATTCCATCCGCTTAAACGCCAATTATTATGATTTGAGTCTTGATCGCAGTAATCGTTGTAAAAATGAGTCTTACAGAAAGTTTGCATGAATTTAGCCTCTTCTTTATAGGACATAGGCATGTCATCATCGTTAAGATCAGGGGTTGGTTGATTAGCATGAGATTGGAGTTCTTTGTACTGAGCATCCATTTTTATGATCATGGCATCCATTTGGGCCATAATTTTGTCAGTGTCGGTATTACTGCTACCTTCATCGGCGAAAGCAATGATTTTCTTAAGAGATGATTTGGTTTTTTTGATTTTTAGCCAAATCGAGCTTGGGTAGGACTTTGTCTTCGAGAAGCTGATAAGCTTGATTTGGTGTTTTGTAGAGAAAAATACCACCAGCTACGGCATTTAGAACTTCTTGGGTTATTTCGCTAAGACCATGATAAAAGATTTTGATGATATTGCCTTTGGACAAGTTATGACCATGGCAGTTTTGGAGCATTTTCTTCATACGAAGCTAAGCATTGGTTAGAGATTCGTTTTCATGTTGAGAAAAGGCACGGATTTCTCCGAGGAGTCAGTCGAAAAGAGCTGAGGGAAATAATCGGCTAATGAAAGCAGTTTGAAGTTCATCCTACGTTTTAATAGTCCCTTCATTGAGTTAGTCCAGCCATGTGTTTGCTTCTCCAGTGAGTGATAGGGAAAACATCATCAGGCGAACAACTTCATTCTTGGTATCTCTGTATTTAAACATATCACAAATTTTGAGGAATTCATGAATGTGTTTATGAGGATCGGTTTTGGTTCTACCGTCAAATTGGTTTCCTTTGACGAGAGTCAAGTGGTTACCTTTAATGGCAAATTCGTTTGCGATTTCAGGAATAGTGATTGTGGAACCAGGAGTCGGAGCGACAACATGGTCCGCAGCCCACATGGGTTCATCATCTATTGGATCGTAATTTTGAAGAATATCAATAAAGTGACAGAAGTAACTGATGTCGAGAATTGATGGATAGACAATTCTTGGGTGTTGAGGCGGATTGTTTATGTGATCGTATGGAACTCTTCTGTTTCGTCGACAAAGTCTTCGATTTAGAGTGCGTTCAGGTTCGGGTAAAGGTTAAGTTTAGAATTGGAAGCACGTGTATGCATCCAAAGGAGAAATTTTTCCGGGTCAGTTTACCAGAAAAATGTATGGCGATTTTTGAAAAAGAGGGAGAGTTAAAGTAATTTTCCATAGTTGACTATAGAATAGCTTAAAAAAATCCCCTTCAGCGGCGCCAAAAACTTTGATGTGTTTCAAAAGCTTTAAATTTATAATGACTGAAAATACCAATTTTATTATAGGGAAACACACGGGTAAAAGTATAACCCACGTACGTAGTATAATCTTTTTAAGTAAGACCAGGTCATCCACATGGATTTGAGTAGTATTCAAATAATCAGAAGAGAATAAACTTTAACAATTTTGTAAATAACTTTTTACTAGTAATAATAAAGATGACTACTCGGATAGTTGAAAATAATTTATAAGTGTTGGAAATGATTAAGACCTCGAAGATGGAACCTTAACTTATAAAAAGGATTTCGTCAAAAAACATTTTCACAAATTAACTTGATTAACTCAAGACTTATATTTAGTTAACTAGAAAAATGTGTCTCCCAAATAGTTTAGTTTCTGCTTATTTTGTTTATCAGTTTACGAAAGTGGATTTCTCGACACAGACGTTAAAGATCATAGACAAATCCTTAAAACCACATAGATCATAACGGGTCTTTCAACCTATACCGATATGATTATATAATCTAAGTTTGATAAGCAAAAACTGATAAGATAGGTTATAATAGGATTGTAAAATAAGCTTGAGATTAAAGAGATCACGATCATACCAAACACATATTCATTATCATAACATCACCGAGTAGTCATGAGAGATTTAGCCTCTTATGGCTAAGAAGTTCATAGAGTGTTCATAACAAAAGTGGATTTAACATAGACTTCCATTATTTCAATAACTAAGTTGATAACCGTCTTCGTTCTTGATCGTTAGATCTTTATTCTTCAAAGGGAGTAGTGTTTTTGGTGTTTATATGGATGATGGATAAGAGGATTGGAGTATGTGTGTGTTTTTTGGAATGAGAGGAATGATTTGAGAGTGAAAATTCATCCTCTATTTATAGGCTGATTTTGGGGTGAAAGTGCGGCGCACACAAAAGTTTGTGCGGCGCACATGGTGATTAAATGCACTAGCATTAAATGTTTATTGAGTAAGTGCGGCGCACACAAAAGATTGTGCGGCGCACTTAGGGTGTAAATGCAGTAGCATTAAAGTCTTCATAAATGCTTCATATCAGATGGGAAGTGCGGCGCACTAAGGAAATTGTGCGGCGTACTTGTTGAGTTAATGCAATGTTGACTGTCTTTGACTTGAAGGTAAGTGCGGCGCACAAATGGCAAGTGCGGCGCACATTTGGCACATAGAGCTTGATTGTTGATCTTTTCTTGAATGATGCGTTCTTTATCGTGTAAGTGTTTGATTTTGTTGTATCTAGCCTCGGGATGTCTTTAAGTGAACCTGCAAGCAATTTTAAGCTATTAAGTATCGAAAGTTCACGAGAAATGATAGAATATATACAAATAACGCCATAGAAAACATGTATAATTTGGGCGTTATCAAATCCCTCCACACTTAGCTTATTGCTTGCCCTCAAACAATCGAAGCGAGAAACTAAATCATTTATCGTGACGTGGAGAAAATTTGGATTTTATAAACTTTTCAGGCATAGACATATAACATAGCACCTCACATAGGGATAGTGTTTGATTTTTTAATTCACTCATGCCACTCAGATAAGGTTTTATATTTGTGAAAAACACTCAATTTGCATAAACATAATCTAGACAACTACCATAGGCTTGTACTTAACACATAAACACCTGACCGAAGGTCAGAACTTGATATTGGAACGGATACAATCTTCACGTGTCAAAACATAAGCCTTTATTCTTCTAAACTACTATAGCGCGCGCGCGCACACACACACACACACACACACACATATATATATATATATATATATATATATATTGAGATTAAATGTTTACTAAGGCTTGGCACCGAACTTCTTCATTCATTAGCGGTATTTCAGCAACTTTTAGCACCAAAGGGAGTGTTTGCAAGAACAGGGACTTGCGGAATTCATTACATGTGATTAGGCTTCGGTCTAGTAAATGATGATTAAGCACAAGTTCTAGAGCTTCTAAATTACCGGCTCGCTCAAATATAATGATCAACCAATACAATGTTCAGAAGGCGACAAAGATCCAATATGTTCTCATCCGTAACGACGGATAGGACATCATTGTACTATAATCAAAACTTAACATCGAACAAGCTAAAGGAATCAATTAACTTGGGTACCAAAGGGGATACCCGATTATTCTATGGTTAGAATTGCTCCTTAATTTAGTGCTAGCTATAATGTCATTCCGTTAGATTTGCCTTACTCCACAGAGCATTTTTTTAATTTTGAAAAGCATATTTTTTAAAGATTTTTCATAAATTATCAGTTGGAAAAATTTGGCAGGGCAAATCATGGAGGAAATGATTAATTTTTCCTATTTGCTTTCCCTACACACTTATAGTGGACATTGCCCTCAATGTGATAACTGATAATAGAGATAAAATGGGGAAAATTAAGGGAAAACGGTACTTCCCGAGGCATAAGAAAATGTATAGCAGAGAGCTATTCTTGAACATACTTCATAATTTTCTGTATCTTTAAGCTAAAGTACATGCATAAAGGAAAACAAACAAAAGCACACAAAAAGAAAATATTTTTGTTGTGTTTTAAAAAAAATAAAAAATAAAAGACATTAGTAGAAGAATGGAGGAGGGACTCCTCCACACTTAAGTGAAGCACGGGTTGCCTCCCGAGAAGCGCTTAATTTTTAAGAGAGTCTTTAGCTAGACTCGTACTTCGTGAGTCATTCTTTTGGGAAAAAAGGAGTTACTGCTTCCCTTGGGTCATTATCTTCTTCATGATATAGTTTAAGTCGATGGCCATTGACTATGAACGTCTTTCCATGTTTTCCATAAAAGTGTTTTAACATATTTTTCGGATGATATTGATGTTTCACTACATAAGGTCCTAACCATCGAGATCTGAGTTTCGGTTGTTTAAATTTGTACTTTGAGTGAAATAGCAGAACTTTGTTTCCTTGTTTGAATTCTTTTCTCATTCTTAATTTTCTGTCGTGCCAGACTTTGGTTCTTGCCTTGTATAGACGAGAGTTTTCATAAGCTTGATGTCTAAGTTCGTCTAACTCGTGTAACTAAAACATTCTTTCTCACCAGCAGTGATGAGATCTGGGTTTTAATTTTTTAGAGCCCAGTATGCACGGTGTTCAATTTCAAATGGTAAGTGGCAGTTTTTTCCATATATTAGTTTGTAAGGTGTGGTACCGGTAGGTGTTTTGTAAGCAGTGCGAAAAGCCCACAGAGCGTCATCAAGTTTTCCTGACCAAATAGTAGGATTGTCTTTAACAGTTTTTTCAATAATTCTTTTAAGAGCTCTGTTTGTGTTTTCAACTTGACCACTAGTTTGAGGATGATATGATATGAAGAAATGGTGGTTAACTCCATATCTTTTCATGGTTCTTTCCATTATTTTACTGCAGAAGTGAGTTCCTCTGTCGCTGATTAGGGCTTTGGGCATTCCGAAATGGCAGAATAGTTTCTTTAGAAAAGTTATAACTACTTGGGCATCATTAGTTGGTAAATCCTGAGGTTCGGCCCATTTAGATTACGTAAATCACGCAACAAGTATGTATTCAAATTATATTGATTTCGGGAATGGTCCCATAAAGTCGATACCCCATATATCAAAAATTTCATATACTTGAATGTTGTTTAAGGGCATCTCATCTTGTTTTGATATATTTCCTGTCTTTTGGCATGCTTCGCATAGGCGGACTAGAGTATGAGCTTCTTTACAACGTTGGAGCATTTTATCGAGGTTGTTTAGGCATGTGTCGAAAGAGTTTCTAAAGACTAAAAAATCGTCCATGAATACTTTGACTGATTCTTCGATCATATCGTGAAAGATTGCCAACATGCACCTTTGTAATGTGACATGAACATTACATAGACCGAAATGCATTCTTCTATAAGCGTATGTGCCGAAAGGACATGTAAATGTTGTTTTCTCTTGATCATTAGGATCGATAGGAATTTGAAAATATCCAGAAAAACCATCGAGGAAACAGAAATATTTATTCCCTGCGAGTCTTTCCAACATTTGATCCATAAACGGCAAAGGGAAGTGATCTTTTGTGGTTGCTTCGTTGAGTTTACGATAATCGATGCATACTCGCCAACCCGTAACAGTTCTTGTTGGAACAAGTTCATCGTTTTCGTTTGTGACAACTGTAATACCACCTTTCTTTGGTACACAGTGAATAGGACTAACCCAAGGACTATCGGCAATTGGATAAATAATACCGGTATCCAAGAGTTTCATGATTTCTTTCTTAACAACTTCCTGCATGTTTGGATTCAACCTTCTTTGTTTTTGGACAACGGGTTTCTTGTCATCCAGAAGTTGTATCTTGTGTTTGCAGAATGATGGGCAAATACCAGGAATGTCAGTTGTTTTCCAAGCAAAGGCTTGCTTGTGCTTTTTAAGGACGGATACAAGTTTGTTTTTCTTTTCATTGGTAAGCTGAGATGATATGATAACAGGAAGAAAAGAAGGTTCTTCTAGGAATACATATTCCAGATTATCGGGAAGAGGTTTAAGTTTAAGATCCGTAGGAGGTTCTTCAAGAGATGTCTTGATTTTATAGTCTGTGTTGATGGTGATTTTCTCGAATGGTGGTTCTTCGGTGTCGGATTCAGAGTCAGAGTTTTCATCGGCAGTAATTGCCATGAATTCATCAAATTCAGCAAAGATTTCTTCTTCAAGAAGGGTTCCTTCGATGGAATGAAGGATTTTACTACATTCGTCTAGAAGAGCATTGAAATCTTCTTCTATGATTTCATCAATAACATCGATACTGAAACATGTATCATCGTTCAAATAAGAGTGTTTCATCGCAGAATCGATATTGAAGATCATTCGTTCAGTTCCAACTCCAAGATTGAGTTGTTTCTGTTTAACTCGAATAACTGCATCGGCAGTGTGAAGAAATGGTCATCCTAAGATGAGGGGAACTGTACTGTCTTCTTCCATTTCGAGAATAACGAAATCAGCAGGAAAGGTGAATTTACCAACTTCAACGACCATATTTTCAGCTGTTCCAACAGGGTATTGGAATGATCTATCGGCTAATCTTACGCTCATTTTGGTAGGTTTAAGAGTTTCGAGAGATAGTTTGGCATACAATGAATATGGCATAAGGTTAATGCTAGCACCAAGATCGGCTAAGGCATTGCAGGAGAAGGTTTTGTTAAAATTACATGGAATAAGAAAACTTTCGGGATCCCCGAGTTTGAGTGGAACTTTATTATAGATCATTGCTGAACTTTCATCGCTTAAGAAAGCGGCAGAAATTTGTTTGATTTTGTGTTTGTTGCTTATTAGTTCCTTGAGAAATTTTCCATAGTTAGGCATTCCAGCTAAGACGTCGATAAGAGGTACATTGATTTGAAAGGCACGGATCATGTCAAGAAATTTACCGTATTGGGCTTCCATTTTCTCTTTTCTAAGACGTTTAAGATACGGGATTTTTGGTTTGTATGGTTTGGGTAACAGAGTTTCTTTAAATGGTTTTGGATTTTAAGTCTTTGGTTGTGGTGTAGGTTCATCTTCTTCGTCATCGCTATCGAAGTTGATAGGAGTTTCAGAATCGTTTTGTTGATCATTTGGGTTAACTGGTGGTTTATAGGATTGACCACTTCTTGTAAATACAACATTTACATGCTCATTGTGAGATTGCGGTGGTTGATAGGCTTTGGAGTTATGCCCTTTTGGGTTTGGTTGAGTGTTACTTGGAAGAGATCCAGAAGGTCGAACAGATTGCTTGTCAGCGAGTCTGTCGAACTTAGTTTCAAGATTCTGGATTGAAGCTTGATGATTTTTGGCTACGGTTTCGAGTTGGGTTTTGAGATCCATGAACGTTTCTTTGACAAAAGCGTTGGTTGATTGTTAAGATTTCATGAAATCGTTGAATTGTTTCTGAAGATCGTACGGTTTATCATCGGTATTGGATCGGTAGTTGTCTCGATTATAATCATTCCGTCCGCTTGAACGCCAATTATCACGATTCGAGTCTCGGTCGCGGTAATCATTGTAAAAACGAGTCTTACAGAAAGTTTGCATGAATTTGGCTTCTTTTTCTCGGGACATAGTTATGTCATCTTCATCAAGATCAGGTTTTGTTTTTAGCATTCGATTGGAGTTCTTTGTACTGAGCATCCATTTTCAGGATCATGGAATCCATTTGGGCCATAATTTTGTCAGTATCATAATTACTGTTGCCTTCATCGGTTAAAGCAATAGTTTTCTTAAGAGATGATTTGGTTTTTTGATTTTTAGCCCAGTCGAGCTTGAGTAAAACTTTATCTTCGAGAAGTTGATAAGCTTGATTTGGTGTTTTATAGAGGAAAATACCACCGGCTTTGGCATTTAGAACTTTTTGGGTTATCTCGCTGAGACCATGATAGAAGATTTTAATAATATAGCCATTGGACGGATTGTGACCATGGCAGTTTTGGAGCATTTCCTTCATACGAAGCCAAGCATCGGTTAGAGGTTCGTTTTCATGTAGAGAGAAAGCTCGGATTTCTTTGATGAGTCGATCGAAAAGAGCTGGAGGGAAAGAATCGGCTAATGAAATCGGTTCGAAGTTCATCCCATGTTTTGATAGTTCCTTCATTGAGTTCGTCCAGCCATGTTTTTGCTTCTCCAGTTAGTGATAGGGGAAACATCATCAGGCGGAAGGATCTGGTGGTGAAATAGGTGATTCCTTAGCATAAAATGCTTGTACGTCCTTTAAACAAGGATTATTATAGAAAGGTGAGAGTTTTCTGAAGAGTTAAAAGAACTGCTTTCCGATGAAGCTGAGAAATAATCCGATGAGACCGAAGTATAGTTAAGAATATTCATAGAGGAAAAAGCATCCTCAATATCGGAAGTAGAGTGGTTGGGAGAAGACATCGTTCTGTTAATAACCCATTTGTAAATAACATAAGTTATTTATGGTATAATATAGTATAATAGTTATGTATCTTTACATACTGATCCGGAATGTAGTGGCACGGAGGACTTTGATGGCTAGAAAAGAAATGTAATGTGGTTATAGTTAAGGTTTTAACCTTGTTCTCTATAACCATGGCGCTGATACCAATCTGTAACACCCCCATTTTTACATATAGCAGCGGAAGCTAATCTGGGGTATTACTTCATGGATACAACAATCATAATCATAGAAAACGACTCAAAAGAGACGTTGTTCAAAAGATACGTTATCATTCATTTAAAATCAGAGTTTTACAAAGGTAGGTCCCAAAATCTAGTTACATACAATGTGAATGATAACAAGTTTTAGCCATCTTCATGTCCATGCCACTCCGTGCCATAAGTTGCTCAATTACCTGAGATAAACATGCTAAAAAGTCAACACAATGGTTGAGTGAAATTCATAGGTTTGAAATGTAATAGTTGAATACAAGTTATCATAATGGAAATATTGGTATTGCAGGGATAATTATCATGGAGAACATTATTATCCTGGAGAACAGTATTATCATGGAGAACAGTATTATCACCCTAAACTCATGAATCACATAAAGAGATATTAAAGAGATATTGGGAGATACTACCCAAAGAGTTTTACGAATTAACTTGATTAACTTAAGACTTATATTAGTAACTAGACCAAAATGAGTCCCTCAAAATAATCCATAAATATTATATATATCAAAGCTTATTTTGTTTATCAATTTACGAAAGTGGATTTCTCAACACAGATGTTAAAGACCATAGACAAATCTTTAAAACCACATGGATCATAACGGGTCTTTCGACCTATACCGATATGATTATATAATCTAAGCTGATAAGCAAAAAATGGATAAGATAAGATATAACAGGTTTGCATCATAAGCTTAAGATTAAAACGATCAAAATCATACCAAACACTTATTCATTATCGTAACTTCATTGAGTAGTCATGAGAGAATTAGCCTCTCATGGCTAAGGAGTTCATAACAAAAGTATATTTTACACAAACTTCCATTATTTCAATAACTAATTAGGAATCCGTCTTCGTTCTTGATCGTTAATCTTCTCTTCAACTTAGAAAATGTGTTTCATGGGTTTTTTTTTGGTGAAAGGATGGAAATATGTGTGTGTGTGAGAAGATGAATTGATAAAGAGAGAATGGAGAAAGAATAAGATGAATTGAGAAGCAAATTCTCCTCTATTTATAAGGCAAGAATAGGTGGGGGGGGGCAAAGTGCGGCGCATTAGGAAAAAGTCGGCGAACTTGGAGTTAATGCGATTACATTTAATGACTTTTATTGGAAGTGCGGCGCACTTGCAAGGAAGTGCGGCGCACTTTCAAAGAAGTGCGGCGTTTTTTGAGGAGTTAATGCAGGTGCATCTATTAGACTTTAATTCTTTAAACTTTAAGAGAATGTGCGGCGCACAATATTATAAGTGCGGCGGTGTTTTGGCTTCACAGGAAAGTGTGGTGCACAATGTAGCAAGTGCGGTGGACTTCTTGATCTTTGGCTAGAAATCTTTTCTTTTCTTGTATTCGTCTCCCAAAATGTATAGATTATTGAGCTTGGGTCTTTAGAGTCTTCAAGTGAACCTATAAGCAATTCAAGCTTAATTAAGTACCAAAAGTTTACGAGAAATGATAAATACACCTGAATAACGCCATAGAAACATGTAAACATTTGATTGAGCAATTATCAACATAACCATTATTTTCCGTCAGACAATTATGTGATTTAAAGCTTAAAGTTGTTTTTCGTCAACACACCTGCTTCATTTGCAACCTAGAAGGTGTTTATCTATTGATTGGATCTCGAGGCAACAATCTGTATACACTGTCTCTTGGAGATATGATGGTGTCCTCTCCTATATGTCTCTTGTCAAAGGCCTTAAAGACTAAGTTATGGCTAAGGCATCGACGTTTGTCTCATCTAAACTTTGGTGCAATCAACCATTTAGCTAGACACGGTCTTGTTCAAGGTCTCCCTAAGCTAAAATTTGAAAAGGACCATCTGTGTTCTGCTTGCGCAATGGGTAAAAGCCAGAAGAAACCTCACAAACTTAAATCTGAAGACACCAACCAAGAAAAACTCTATCTTTTGCACATCGATCTTTGTGGACCAATACGTGTCGCAAGCGTTAATGGAAAGAAGTACATCATTGTCATTGTTGATGATTACTCTCGATTTACATAGGTAAAGTGCTTAAGATCAAAAAATGAAGCTCCGGATTTCATAATTAAGTTTCTCAAGATGATCCAAGTGTGGCTTAAAGTACTTGTTCGACGAATCAGAACAGATAATGGAACTGAATTTGTTAATTAAACTTTGCGTGAATATTATGAGAAGGTTGGCATATCTCATGAAACATTTGTTGCTCGCTCTCCATAGCAAAATGGTGTCGTTGAAAGACGTAATCATACGCTAATTGAAGCTGCCCGCACAATGTTGATTTATGCAAAAGCTTCGTTATTCTTATAGGCATAAGCAAGTGCTACCGTGGAATAAGCCGCATGTTACACCCAAAATCGTTCCATCATACGTCTTCATCACGGCAAAACACCATATGAGCTTTTACATGACAAACTTCCTGACTTATCATTTTTCCACGTATTTGGTGCACTCTGCTATCTGACAAATGATAACGAGAACTTGGGTAAGTTGTAACCAAAGGCTGATATTGGTATTTTCATTTGCTATGCACCCACAAAGAAAGCATTTCAAATTTACAACTGACGTACCAGACGAATCATTGAGACAATTCATGTAGATTTTGATGAGCTGACTGCAATGGCTTCTGAACACAGCAGTTCAGGACCCACACTTCATGAAATGACTCCTGCAACAATCAGTATAGGACTCGTGCCAAACCTCCCTCCTTCAACACCGTTTGTACCACCTTCAAGAACTGATTGGGATATTTTGTTTCAACCACTGTTTGATGAATTTCTCAACCCTCCATCAAGTGTTGATTGCTCAGCCCCTGAAGTCATTGCTCCAATTGCTGAAGTAGTAGCTCCAGAACCTGCTGCATCAACCGGTTCACCTTCCTCAACAACTGTTGACCAAGATGCACCATCACCTAGTAACTCACAAACAACACCAGAAACTCAATCTCCTATCATTCCTAACGATGTTAAAGAATACAATCATGACTTAGATGTTGCACACATGAATAACGATTTGTTCTTTGGTATTCCTATTCTTGAAAATGATTTTGAATCATCTTCTTCTTCGGATGTTATTCCTACTATTGTGCACACTACTGCTCCTAACTCAGAACACGTTAATAAATGGACCAAGGATCATCCTTTAGACAACATCATCGGTGAAAACTCGAACGACCTATTTTCCATAGATACTCCAACACGCATAAACAAGCTTTAGTTGTCTGTTACTACGATCCTTTTCTCACATCAGTTGAACCAAAGAACTATAAAGACGCATTAACTCAAGCATGTTGGATTGAAGCAATGCAAGAGGAGCTACATGAATTTGAACGTCTTGAAGTCTGGGAACTCGTTCCACGTCCAAATAATGTGATGGTCATTACTTTAAAATAGATTTATAAGGTAAAACTTGAGGAAATAGGAGGAATTCTTAAGAAAAAGGCTCGTTTGGTTGCTTGTGGTTACCGTTAAGAAGAGGGAATTGATTTTGAGGAATCCTTTGCTCAAGTGGCTAGACTTGATGCTATTCAAATTTTCCTCGCATATGCTGCTCACATGAATATGATCGTCTATTAAATGGATGTTAAGACGGCATTCTTGAACGACATTCTATGCGAATAAGTTTATGTCAGTCAACCGGACGGGTTTATGGATCAATACAATCCGAATCATGTGTACAAGATTAAGAAGGCTCTCTATGGGTTGAAACAAGCTCCAGGTACGTGGTACGATCTATTGTTAAAGTTTCTATTCTCTTAGGAATTCTCTAAAGGAACCGTGGATCCCACATTGTTCATAAGAAGATAAGGCAAAGATATTCTCCTGGTACATATCTATGTTGATGATATAATCTTTGCGTCTACTACACCTGAATTATGTGACTAATTTTCAAAAATAATGTGTTCAAAGTTTAAGATTTCGATGATGGGCAAAATATCATTTTTTCTAGGACTACAGATTTCACAAAGTCCAGATTCTCAAAAAGTCCCCCCCCCCCCCAGAGGCATCTTATAACCAGTCAAAATATGCCCTTGAATCCTTAAGAAATACGGTTTTGACTCTTGTGACCCAGTGGATACTCCCATGGTGGAGAAATCCAAACTGGATGAGGATAAAGAAGGGAAAGCCGTTGATCCGTCACACTATCGTGGTATGATAGGCACCCTCCTTTATCTCACAGCCAGTAGACCTGACCTACAATTTGCTATATGCATGTGTGCCCGGTATCAGGCTCGGCCTACCGAAAAGCACTTAAATGCAGTAAAAAGGATCTTTCGATATCTAAAAGGAACTGTTAATCGGGGACTATGGTATCCGAAGGATTCTTCAATTGCTCTAACAGCATTTGCAGATGCGGATCATGCTGGTTGTCAAGATACACGCCGTAGCACATCTGGTAGTATGCAATTTTTGGGAGATAGACTTATCAGTTGGTCATCAAAAAGGCAGAAAAGCACTGCGATATCCAGTACGGAAGCTGAATATATTGCTTTGTCTGGCTGTTGTGCTCAAATCCTTTGGATGAGATCATAGCTTACCGACTATGGCTTTGGTTTCAACAAAATTCCAATGTACTGTGATAACAAAAGCGTTATTGCCTTATGCTGCAACAACGTTCAACATTCCAGATCAAAGCATATAGACATCAGATTTCACTTTATCAAGGAGCATGTTGAGAATGGGGTGATCGAACTTTACTTTGTCAATACGGAGTATCACTGGCCGGACATCTTCCACTAAAGCTCTTGGCCGAGAAAGAATTGAATTTCTGAACAACAAGCTGGAATGCGGAGTTTTACGCCGGAGACTCTAAAACAATTGGCAGATGAAGTTGATGAATAGTGGTGATACATATGTCACATACCTGTATCAACGTATATACATAAAACCACTAACAACCGAAAAGGATTTTTCTTTTTAGAAACTTTCATAAAACAAAATACAAAAAATATAAAATCTATAAAACCAAAGAAAAAAGAAAAAATGAAAAAATATAAAAAGAGTAATAAAGGCATGTCTTTATGAAAATCGAGTAAATGTTACCGAGACTTAGAAATGTCATTCAATAATGACACGAGGCTGTAAATAAAGTTCGAGCAGAAGTTACAAATATTTTCAAAACATGCCAAATGGCTTGCTATTATTTCAGATAGTAACCCGGACATCATTTTAAAGGCAAGCTAAATTCCAGATTGCAGTTTATTATACCTAAAAATAAAATAATAATAATATAACTTAAAGAAATTAAGCAAAGACAAGTTACCCTGATAAAATTCACTCTCAAAAATATATATAATATAATATATAATACTATGTTTAACCGGGTAAAGTATGTTCACCGGGTCGTTATCCCTAATGACTAGTGAAATTGAAACCACGTCTAGGTTCGAATCCTGATTTGAATGAAGCAAAGATATTTGGTAAGCAATTACTACTAATAAAGAACAACAAATAATGAACAATAAGCAAGTAAACAAATTCTAATCCTTAAAATTGTAAACTAAAATTTCACTAAATTAAGAAAAATTTCCGAAAATTAATAAAAATAAAAGCCCTAATTTTATCTTTTTATAAAAGTTTAATTAAACTAATTAAAATCTAACCCTAATTATTAATCAAAATTAATTAAACTAATTAAGATAAAACTTAAGGACTAATTGTGCAAAAAGGAAAAGGACTAACGGGAGAACTAACAAACTAACGGAGGGACTAACTGAAAAACAATTAAAATCGAAAAGTTACACTTTCTACCCTGAGAATCTATCCCGACAACAAACTAAGTCCAAAAAGCATTCCGAATTTAAAGAGCTTAAAATGAAAAACTCAAAGAAGCAAAGTTGTAAAGGAAGCTAGGGAGAACAACTTTAACAAAAGCACTATGGTCTGAAACTCAAAGTTAAGCTCTAAAAAGAGCTTATTAATAAGCTGTCACAGAAACTAGGGGTTTGGGCTATGGTTTACCAAAACAGCTATAAAATGCTCAAATAAAGCTTAAATCTAAAAAGGAAAAGTGATCTAGAAAGCTTATGATGTGCTTAATCTAGAAATGCAAATAAAACTAAGCTAGAAGTGCTCTTAAACTACTGAAATTAAGCATGAAATAAGCAAACTCAGGAAATAAGCAAGGTACCACAAACTTCACATAAGCTAGAGAGCTTAATAAGCTAAACTAGACTTTAAAACTTTAAGGACTTATCAAACTACTTATTATCCATCTAAATAAGCTTTAAAATCTAAACTTAAAAGCTGAATTAACAAATTTAGACTTTACTTTAGTTCCTACTGTTTTTGGAATTTTCAGATTTTTAAAACTTTTGACAGCTAAATAAATAAGCTAGAAATTGCAAATTAAGACTTAAACTGTATTAAGCTATATTAAAACTTAAATCCTACTAAATTTAATAAGCTAAATCTTAAAATTACTAATCTAAATTAAGCTGAGAACACAGCAGTACTAACTGAGGTTTGTACTGCTATGATAAATATTCAGCAGTACTTTCAAGAGAAAGTACTGCTAGAGTAACTTGACTTTTGAAAACAAAAATAAGCAATGAAATAAGCTAGAAAATAACAACTAAAACTAAATTCTTAATAAGCTAAAGCTAACCTTAATCCTACTGAAATTAAAGCTAACAGTACTAACTTATGGTTAGTACTGGTAGTGTAAAGGCTCAGCAGTACTAACTGAGGTTAGTACTGCTAGTGCAATTTTGAGATTGCACTAAACCAAACACCCCTTTAAGACTATGACAGGTTTGAGTAAAGCTTTTAAAAAGAAATCTAATGAACAAACACTAAATACCAGATAAAAACTAGCTTAAAACAAACTTAACAATCATGATTAAACAACTGATTAAGTCTTAATCTAAGATCTAAACTATTTAACTAAATATTTTTGGATTTTTATGAATTTTCATGACAAAATTGGATAAACTAAAGATCTAAACTTATTTTAGCAAAAACAGATTAAAACAAACAACTAATAAGTACTAGAATAGGACATATAAAACATTAATAAGCAAAGAGAATAAGCAATTAAGCAATATTAAGCATATAAACTATATCTAAGCAATTTAAACTGAAATTAGAGATTAATGAAAAGAGAAACTTACTTGATCCTTTAGCTAAACAAAAGGAACCAATTAAGGCAGCTACAAGCTCCTTAGCTTATTAATAAGCTAAGGTATAAGTCCTTGGGATCTCTTCGCAAGTTAAGATCCCCCTTCCAAAAGCTTAAATCCATAAGATCCATGATAGATATAAACTAATTAAAGGTTTAGGTAAGATTAATACTGAATTCAAACAGCTCTATTTCAGCTTATAGACTGAAAGAGCTTAATATGAGCTTATTAGCTTTTTGAGACAATATGGCTTATTAGAAGAGCTTAAAGGTTGAAAATAAAAGAGCTTATAAAAAAAATTAAACTGAATTTCATTAATTAAAACTGAATTACATTACTAGAAAAGGAACATTACATTTAAGGAAAAAATACAATTTAAGCTACTAAAAAAATTACATAAAAACTAGATTAAAAAGAAAACGACACCATGTGTGTGTGAGAATGAGGCCTATTTATAGTGCCAAGCTGAAGCTTCTAGGACCTCTTGCCTTGCTCTCCAAACCTTCAATCTCTGCCATTCATTTCTTCAATCATTTGATCTATGTTGTGGGACGTTGGATCAATTTGTGGACACCTGAGGATTGCCCAGGCTGGCCATTCTTTGATGAACGTTTTGTAGTTTTGTGAGTGAATTTAGCACAAAACCCACATAAACTTGTGCTTCTTTAATTGTTGACGTGGCTCTTCTTTAATGAATCCTTTGATAAAGACTGATTTGACCCTGGGTTTGTGATGTAGACCTCTTGAATTGACTTAAGCACCCTCTAATTTTGATTTGCCCCTTGTTTTACCATGGGGGTAAAATGAAGAAGACGATGAATAGTAAAAGGGTTTCCCGCCTATTTTTCGACAGTGTTAAAAACTGTTGAAAGTTTGAAGGTTTTACACATTTGGCCCTTGTCTTCCTTTTCCTTTTCTAGTTATAAATAACTTTGGAAATTTTCAAGATTGGTCCTTGTGGATGTTATAAAAGGATTTTAGCTAAGGATTGGGCTGAGGCTTGGCTTCGGCTTTGTACTCTTCTGATTTCTCGTGTCCGTTGCTTGCTCACTTTGACTGATTTCATTGTGATTTCTACTTATCCATACCTGCATACACAAAACACAAATACAAGCATATTTTTGGCCAATTTGGTCTGTTTTGGCTTAATTGGGTTTAATTGTTAGGTAAAAATAGATATGTGTAATTTTTACAACTTATCAAAAATCCCAAAGTAAACGATTGTGGTGTCTCACCAATTATCACATGCCTTAAAACCAAATACCTCTAAAATTCCTCAAAACTAAACCTTTGAAAAGTAGCAAAGAATTTTGTTTGAGAGAGATAAGAGATCACAAGTTATAAACACCCGCTTCATTTCAAAGATTTTCGCTTTTTCCTGAATTTTTTCTTGATAATTATCTTCCTTACTACAATATTTTGTGTTGACATGATTATTTTTTCCATTACCTCATTGTAACTTTGAGGATCTTAGAACAAAAAGCACAGTTTAACGTCCTAAAAGAATAACTTCATCATCCCTCGATTTACACATTTCCCCATGCTAATCTTAAAACAAGATCATTGCTAATTACCAAGTCATGATAACTAACACTACTCATAATACTAATTGTGGACTTACTTTTCCTCGCGCAAATCCTAAATTTGTATCTCAGGATTTTTCCTATTGTCATATACCCACAGGCACTTTAAGACGTTTGTTTCGATATTTATTAATTCCAAAAATAAAGCGTATTGTAAGAACGCAATAATAACTCCTAGCCTTTGCACAAGATCAAATGCAATCAAGATTAAAAGTCCACACTCGAGCGACCAAAATTTGCTTTTATTAGCTACTTAAGCAAGGCACCATTCATGTCATAACAGTTTGACTAAGGCTCTTTAAGACAAGAATGAACCAATCTTATTTGCACCATAAACCCTTAGGCTCTTTAAGGCACAAAACAAGACAAAAATAAGCAACATTATTAAACCTTAGTCCTTTAGTAGGCTACAACATCGGCCACGCCTCCGACAAGATGTAGCAACATATTTCCGACTTTGGATTATATAATAAAACCGGTGCCATTTTAATCTCGAAGCCACATCGATGCGAGTCGACAAGAGGTTATTCTACTTATTATGACACCGGACCTACCTTATATGAAAACCTCCAACATCGCCACGCCTCCGACACGTGAAGTAATCTGGGCAAGATACTTATTTTCTTATTATTTTGCATTTTTTAAGCAAATTAAGTATTCTCGATGTGTACTCCTCCTAATCACAAAGGAACTAAAGAACACTTTCTATAACTAATTATTAACCAAAATCATACAACTTTATTTATTAAAATTCAATAAAAGTGAAACAAGCGAATGAGAGAAAAAAGCCACAATTAATCATATAATGAGCTTGAAGAAAACCAACTATTCTACTTAGCATCATGACTTATAAATAACAATATCATTTCTTGTTCTTCACAAAAAGAAATTTGCAAATGCTTAGCCTATATAAAATCCAACTCGGCATATTTAAAATCTACTTGAGATTAGCACAAGCTTTCATTTACTAATGATTCAAGTCTAGCATGTAAGTACTACATGAACGTAGCCCAAACTAACGCCACATCATTAATTGTTAAGGAAGAAAGCTAGAACTCTACACGTTCAATCGGGTCAAAAATTACTTTTTATTCTTACCAACGGAAAACCTACATTTTTGTCTTAACATTTTTTTTTAATATTAACAAGACTGAAAAATTTTAAAATTTTTGCTATTTTTGTGGGAAAACGGGTACGTGAGAACAAAACAATAAGCAAGTAACATCAAATCGATAGATTCCCTTCCCCAAACTAAAACGAAACATTGTCCTCAATGTTTAAAGTCGGGAACTACGAAATCTAAGCCGTTTATGAAGTATGCAAAGATAAACGTTAATCGATAAGATGAAAGGATATCGGATCTCCCCAAACTAAATTCACACAAAGGATGAGAAGCTCGAGTAGAACGGGATAAATCAACCGGACACGAGAGACTTCAAAGAATTTGTTGGGAGAATCCTGCAAAAATCACAACAAACAAGCAACAAACATCGAGTAATCGGAAAGAGAACAAGCCTCTCTCAACACAACACATTAGATAATAGAAAGAAAATAGAAATGATAAGCATGGGGTGAACTCCCACGAAGCGGCTTGTTTTTGATCACCGAGTCGCAAGCTCGACTCGATCCCTGAATTTAGTTGTCCTTAGGGAAAGTCTGGAGGTCCGGGATAACCAATGGTGGTGTATCCCCTCCATAGTAGTGCTTAAGACGGTGGCAGTTGACTTTGAAATTAGAACCATCGGTATGAGACAACTTGGCAGTGCCATAAGGATAAAACTGGTCGGTGATTGATGAACAGGTCCGACCACTCGGGAACTTGAGCTTTCCGACAAATCTTTAATCGGGAGATTGAAAAGAAGGACTTGTATCACCACCATTGACGATTCGGTTACTTTATCCTTGGAATCGTGTAGCTCTTTGTCTTCTTCCCCTTGTAGATTAACGAATCTCGTAAGCTTGATCATGAAGCTCGCTAAGTTCATTGTCTGAAGCTTTCGATGATCACCTGCGGTCTTTAATCGAAGTTGGGCATGCTTGAGAGCCCAATGATGCTTGTGTCTAGCTCAACTGGTAAGTACACGCGTTTCATAGACTAACTTGTATGGAGGTACATCTAGAGGATCTTTAAGCGTTCTAAAAGCCCAATAATGCAACAATCTATTTTGTCGGACCATAGGCACGGTTTTTCCTCCTGACCGTTCCTCTCCCAAAATTTTTGAGACCACATTCGTGACTTTAAAACTTGACCAAGTCGTTTGATGGATGGTAAGGAGTCGAAAGACGATGGGTACACCATATTTAGACATAACTTTATCAAATTTGTCATTAAAAAATGGGTCCCACGATCGCTTATAATTGCTCTCAGGAGCACAAATCGGGAGAAAAGGGATTTTAAGAACTTAACAACTACCCTAGCATCGTTGGTAGGGAGCGCTTTCGCTTCAACCCACTTGGAAAGATAGTCGACGGCTACTAGAATATATTTGTTACCCCTAGATGACGGAAAAGGTCCCATAAAATCGATACCCCATAAATCGAAAATCTCACAAACTTGGATTGCATTTTGAGGCATCTCATCACGTTGAGAGATTTTGCCTTGTCTTTGACAAGCATCACAAGATTTGACAAATTCGTAGGCATCCTTATAAATGGTAGGCCAAAAGAAACCGGCATCAAAAACCTTCTTGGCGGTAAAGTTGGCACCATAGTGTCCCCCGGTGGGTCCACTAATGACATATCTGCGAGAATTTTCGAAAGCTTCATTCCAACTACACACCTTCGGATTAGTTGACCGCACAATTCTTGAAAAAGAAAAGTCCCTCCCAAAAATAATGTTTACATCTTTTAAAACTTTTTTTCTCTTGAGTCGACATTCCTTTTTTAATGAATTTCCCCGCGTGGTAGTTAGCAAAGTCGGCGAACCACGGGGTACTTTGGTCTTTGGAAGTTAACACACTTAAAGTCTCTAAAGGAAAAGTCTCGGTAATCTCTTTTGGATCAAAAGTATTTTCGTAAGGGTTTTCAAGACGAGAGAGGGACAGTTTGATAGTTTTCACCTCCCTTAGTAACTCGATAACCTTAAACAAATTCTTGAAGAAGTAAGACCCAGCGAAGCTAGTCTTGCTTGGCGTCTTTCTGTTGAAAAGGTAATTATTAAAGCGGAGTGATCCGTGTAAACAACACTCTTGTTCTGTTTAGATATGATCCGAAACTTCTCGAAAGCATATAACTACTGCAAGCATCCTCCTTCCTCGGTTGTTGTGGATTAGTCTCTGCATTCAGTCATCTCTTACTTACACTTATGAATTGTCGAAAATGCTTCTCAATCCTTTGGTCCTAGACCCGCACCTATGCATAATCCCTTTGCATCCGCACTTGATTTCAAAAGGTTGGTCCCAATTTGGAGCAATGAGAATCGAGCTTCGGCTCTATTTCTTTTTTTAATGTTTGAAAGGCGAGAATGCAATCTTCCGAAAAAAGGAAAGGTGTATTCTTCTAAGAGATGGGTCATGGGTCGAGAGATTTTGGAAAAGTCTTTGATAAATCTTCGATAGAATCCAGCATGCCCGAGAAAACTTCGAAATTCTTTAACGGTTGTTGGATGAGGAAGCTTAGAAATGACATCAACTTTGGCCTTATCGACTTCAAATTCCATTTCATAGATCTTATGTCCTAGAATCAATGCCCTCTTTAACCATGAAGAGTGGCTTCTTTTTTCCAATTTAGTGCTAATTTGGGTCCTTCACACCTTTAAGCATTCGAATCTAAATTGGCAAGACACAGGAAAAAGAATCTCCAAAAACTGAAAAATCATCCATAAAAACTTCCATTGTTTTCTTTATCATATCATGAAAAATGGCCATCATACAACGTTTGAAAGTTCCGGGTGCATTACACAAACCGAATGGCATACGACGGTACCGAAATGTCGTATGGTCACGTAAAAGTAGTTTTTTCTATGATCTTTAGGATCAATTGGATTATGAAAAACCTTGACAAACCATCTAAGAAACAATAAAACTCCGTTGCCGCTAATCGCATCTAAACATCTGGTCCATGAATGGGACGTAAAATGGTCTTTACAATTGCTTGTTAACTTACGAATAATCGATACAGTCTCTCCATCCCGTGACAAATCTTGTAGCACCAGCTCCATTTTCTTCATTGTGCAACGGTCCATACACGTTTTTAGGAACACAATGACTGGACTAACCCATGGACATCCGAGATTGGATAAAAATCAATCCCGCGCATATATAAGACGTTTTTCTACTTCTTTCTTGAAGACGTCGTGGATTTTAGGTTAACCCTCCTTGATGTTGACTGAAGGTTGTCTCATCTTCTAAAAGGATTTTGTGTGAGCAAAATTCTGGATCTATGCCTCGGATATCAGAAAGTTTCCAAGCAATTGCTTGTTTTTGGTTTTTTAAAACATTAATGAGTGAGGTCTTTTCTTTTTGGCTCAAATCTTTTGAAATATAACTGGAAGCTTGTTATTTTCCTCTAAGAACGCATACTCGAGATTGCGAAGTAACTCTTTGAGTTCGACTTCTGGTATTTCAACTTTTGGTTCATGTGAAGACTCTTTGGTTAAAAAACACAACAACTTAAGATCTTTTTTGAACCCTGGTAAGTAATCTCCTTGGTCTGGGTGAGGTAACGGAACACTGTGAGAAGTGCCCTCGAGAATGAAATGTCACCCTCGGGATCATAGTACTAGCATTGAAAACTGGTGAAACTGCTCATCATCGATTGCTATAAAAGCATCGGCTTCCTCAAACAGTAGAAAATCGCTTTCATCAAAAGGAGTGAGTGTTGGAGATGAAGTAGAAACAATCGGATCGAAGTACGGAGAAGGATTGTTGTAAGCAACGGAATCAGAAAATCCAAGTACTTTCTTGGAGTACTCTTCCAACAAGTAGCAATCGATTAATCAATTTTCTTCATGATTCGAATTGTTGTATGAAATGGAAGGTGCAGCACCACATTTAAGGGCTAAGCATTGATCAACATTCCTAAGAGTAATCTCTCCTTTGTAAACATCAATTAAAGCATGAGCTTCCTAAAGAAAAGGTCGCCCGAAATCAATGGTACTCAGGATCGGCTTATAAAATCTATAACAACAAAGGTCGGCAGGAAGTAAACTTCCCTACTTTGACAAAAACATTTTCTGCTACACCCGGTTGGTTTGGAAATTGTACGGACGGCTAATCGAATACCATTCTTGTTTCGGTTAGGCCTGAAGTTGAAGCTTATTCCAGATGGATAAAGGCATGAGATTGATACTAGCTCCTAAATCAGCAAGGGCTAAGTAACTATCAAACTCTGAAAAATCACATGGAATGAGAAATCGACCGGGGTCACCTAGCTTTTCGGGAAGCTTTTTAAGGACAACCGCACTACAATTTTCATTCAAAGGTGTTTTGGTTAACACATTAACTTTCTTTGTATTAAGCATCTTTTTGAACACGGAGGCAAACTTTGGCAGAGTCGAATGAGAGCATCCGCGAAACTTAGCTCAATAATGAAGATTACGCAGATTTCCATAAACTTGGAAGCCTAGATTACAACCTTTTCATGAAATCGTTTCTTTGTTGAGTCTCAGATGGGTAAGGCAAAATTAGGTCTGTCTTGGTTGGCAACAGAAAAAGAAGGCTCTTCGATTGGTTCTTTGTCTTTGGTTTGTTCTTGGACGAATGGAGGAGGTTGGATGTCTTCGGTGCTTGGTAGCTCCGTATCCTTTGTCACCTCACTTTCCTTTTCCACCACCGGCGGTGGAATTGGAGGTCCATCGTAAGAAATACCACTACGAGTTGTAATTGCCGTTGCTACGATTCTTGGTTTGAAATGGGTATAGCACTGGTAAAAGTGCTTGAACTTGAAGGTTGGTTGCTATGATAACTTTGCATGAAACCGAGCATCATTTTCTGAAAATCATCTTGCTTCTTTTGAGACTCATTGTAAACTCTTTGAAAATCATTTTGAAAATTATCCAACTTCATTTGCAAATTATTCATGTTCGCATCATTAGCTTTAGAATAATTTTCAAATTCCGTTTTAGACACACTATTTGTTGGAGGTTGGTAAGGTAAAACTTGATTGAATGTGGTTGATTGTTGGTGTTTTGGTATGGTGGAAGCCTGGTAACTTGTTTTGGTTATTTTGACGGTTAATTACCTCCACGGTTTTGGTTGAAATTAGAATTGGTTCCTTGGTATCGGTTTTGGTTGTTTTGAACATTTGGTTGATTGAAACCCGGTGGTCTCATTTGACTTGCCAAATTGAAAGGTTGGTTTCTTTGGAGAAAATTTCCAACGGCTGCGGTTTGTTGAAATTGTTGGATGTTGTCATGAAAAACGGGAAAATCGTTTCCACCTCGAGTTAATGGACAAAGGTTAAAACTGTGATTTGATCCACAAGTGACACATACTTCCTCAACTGCTTTGACGGGTGCAGGAGTAGTAACGACTAAAGCTTTCATTTGATTCAACATTTGGTTCATCTTGATAGTCATCTTATCCTCGAGAGAAGCGGCTATTTGTTGCATATCGAAAGAATTATTGGAAGATGAAGAATTAGAAAGAGGAGCATCCGTACTCACTCTTGAGTCACTAGCACGACTTCTGGAGTAACGAACTTTTGACTTGCTTTCAATAATCGCTAAACCTTCTTGAGGCATCTTGTCTAAGAAATTGCCACCTGCGGCGGAATCTAAGGCATCTTGATCGTTTGAATTCAAAGAATTGTAAAAAGTATCAAGTTGGTGGAGTTCTGAAAAGCCATGGTGAGGACATTGACGAAGGAGTCCTTTAAAACGTTCCCATGCTTCATTAAAGGCTTCGTTTGGTTTTTGGTAAAAAGTAATGATCTCATTCCGATAGTAAGTGGTTTTTGAAGGTGGGAAGTATTGGTTTATGAACTTTGAAACAAGGTCGTCCCAAGTGAGAATTGATCTAGGAGGTTCTTTGTCTAACCAATCTCGGGCTTCACCGTCTAGAGAAAAAGGAAAAAGCAAAAGCTTTATCGAAGTGTTCGGAACTTCGGGATGTCTAAACGTTGAAGTGACCTTGTTAAAAAATCGAAGGTGATTGTGGGGATCTTGTCTACCCGTAAACTTATTGCTTTGCACAAGATTGATTAAAGGTTGCTTAAGCTCGAAATTGTTAGCATTGATTGGTGGAACAACTATAGCATCTTCATACCCCTCGATGGGTGCTTGTAACATTTGAGCCATCGTTCGATTGTCGGCCATTGGAACAACGTTTTGTTCAACAATTGGATCAACCGGAAGAGTTTGTTGACATCTACGAGATTGCGAACGAGTGCGCATAAAAAGAAAAACTAACAATTAAAAACATCAACTTTTACACTAATATTTTTTTTTAAATGAATTTTAACGGTTACACGAAAGAGACTTAAACCAATTAATCAACTACTTCACGGTAGCTCTTGAAAATTGCTTTTCAAGGTGAGCCGTACTTGGTAGAGACACAAATGGCAAGTGTTAAATCTTTGATTACGATTTGGGAACAATTGCAAGTTCACCGGAAATTGAAATGATAATATCTCAATGGAAGATATTATATGTTGGTGTTCGATTACCAACTTTGTTTATTTTATTTCTCTTTTTTTTTAGAACAATTTTTTTATGTTTTTGATTTTTCTATTTTTTAATCTTTTACTTATACTAAAAAGAAAAGGAAAATATTTTTTTTACTTTTTATATTTTATGATTTTTTTTTTACTTTTGAATTTTAAAACAAGAATGAAACTTTCGAGGACGAAAGGATCTTCAAACCAAATCAACAAACACAAAACGTAGGAATCGTAAACACTAGTCCCCGGCAGCGGCGCCAAAAACTGATTCGTAGTTTTACGTACCTATAAAATATATAATAATAATACTACTTAGGCAAATTCTAACTATTCACCTTTAACCAAGGTAAAAAGTCAAAACTTACAAAAATAATATATAATATATATAATATACGTATGTTTAACCGGGCAAGTATGATCACCCGGGTCGTTATCCCCAATGACTAGTGAAATTGAGACCACGTTTTAAGTTCGGATCCTGATTTGAATGAAGCAAAGATATTTGATTTGGTTTCTAGAAGTAAAAACCCTAATTTTTAACTTTTAATTAAAAACTAATTAAACTAATTAAAACTTAACCCTAATTACTAATTAAAACTAAGTTGAACTAACTTAAATATAATCTAAGGACGAATAGGGCAAAAAGGAAAAGGTTTAACGGGAAAAGCTACTACTAACGGAGGGACTAACTTGGTAAACAACTAAATTAAAAAGTTACACTATCTACCCTGAGAATCTACCCCGACAACAACTAAGACCCGAAATAAGGTGAAATTTGAAAAGTGCTTAAAATGAAAAACTCAAAGAAGCAAAGTTGTAAAAGAAGCTAGTGGGAACAAAATTAATAAAAGCACTATGGTCTGAAATCCAATAATAAGCTCTTGAAGAGCTTATTTCTAAACTGATTACAGAAAGGTGGGTTTAACCCTTAGTTTTAGAAAATAAGCTATAAAAAACTCAAAACTAGTTCAAAATGAAAAAGGAAAGAAGTTCTGAAAAGCTTATGATATGCTTAATCTATAAATGAAAAGAAATTAAAGCTTAAACTACTTTTATGCTACTGAAATTGATCAAGAAATAAGCAAACTCGAGAAATAAGCAAAGTGACACAAAATCCAAGTAAGCTAAAAACCTTAATAAGCTAAACTAGGCTTTGAAACTTTAAGGACTTATCAAACTACTTATTATCCATCTAAATAAGCTATAAAATCTAGATTTAAAAGCTGAATTATCAAATTTAAATCCTAAAGATTCTAAGTACTGTTTTTGGATTTTTCAGGTTTTTTAAGACTTTTGACAGCAAAATAAACTAAGATAATAAGCTAGAAAACAAAATTTAAGACTTAAACTAAATTAAGCTATATGAAAACTTAAATCCTACTGAATTTTATAAGCTAAATCCTAAAATTACTGATCTAAATTAAGCTGAGAACACAGCAGTACTAACTGAGGTTAGTACTGCTAGTGTAAATATTCAGCAGTACTTTCAAGTGAAAGTACTGCTGATGCAATTTGATTTTTTTTTTTGAAAATAAGCAATGAAATAAGCTAAATAATGAAAACTAAAACTAAATTCCTAATAAGCTAAAGCTAAACTTAATCCTACTGAAATTAAAGCTAACAGTACTAACTTGAGGCTATGAGTTGCTAAGTACTAACTTTTTAGTTTAATATAAAATTTTTTTTTATTTAATACTGGTAGTGTAAGGGTTCAGCAGTACTAACTTTGGTTTGTACGCTAGTGCAATTTGAGAACTGGCACTAATACCAAACCACACTTTTACCTTTGTTGACAGGACTGAGAAAAGCTTTTTAAGAGAAATCTAATGAACAAGAACTAAATACCAGATAAAAACTAGCTTAAAACAAACTTAATAAACATGATTAAACAACTGAATAAGCCTTAATCTAAGATCTAAACTATTTAAACTAATATTTTTGGATTTTATGAGTTTTTATGACAGAAATTTGTAACAAATGATCTATAACTATTTAAGCAAAAACAGATGAGGACATACAACTAATAAGCACTATAAGAGATATTTAAACATTAATAAGCAAAGAGAATAAGCATATAAGCAGATCTAAACATATAAGCTATAACCAAGCAATTTAAACTAAAATTAGAGAAGAATGAAAGCGAAACTAGAAGAATGAAAAGAGAAACTTACTTAATCCTTTAGCTAAACAAAAGGGACCAATTAAGGCAGCTACAAGCTCCTTAGCTTATTAATAAGCTAAGGTATAAGTCCTTGGGATCTCTTCCAAGGTAAGATCCCCTTCCAAAAGCTCAAATTCAATAAGATCCATATAAGATTAAACTGATTTAAGGTTTAGATAAGGTTAATACTGAATTCAAACAGCTCTATTTCAGCTTATAGACTGAAAGAGCTTAATATTAGCTTATTGAGACAACTTATTAAGAGAGCTTATGACTTTAAATGAGAGCTTAGAAAACGAGATTTAAAACACTAAAAGCTGAATTTCATTTAACTAAAGAAGCTGATTACATTACTAGAAAAAGGAAAATTACATAAAACATGAATTTAAGCTAAATTACTAAAAATTAGATAAAGAAAAAGACTAAAAAACTACATGGTGTGTGTGTGAGAAGTGAGGCCTATTTATAGTGCCAAGCTGAAGCTTCTAGGACCTCTTGCCTTGCTCTCCAAACTTTTAATCCTGGCCAGCCATTTCTTCAATCATTTGAGCTTCATTTGTGGCCGTTTGATTAAATAGTGGACACCTGAGGATTGCCAGGCTGGCATTCTTTGATGTGACGTTTGTGTTAGTTTTGTGAGTGAGTTTAGCACAAAACCCACCACTATTTGTGCTTCTTTCTTTGATTACGTGGCCTTTGAGCTTGAGCTAGGATAAGTATCTCCTTGATTAGACTAATTTGTCCTTGCATTTGTGCTTGAGCTTCCTTGAATTGACCAACGCACCCTCTAATTTTGATTTGCCCCTTGTTTTACCATGGGGTGAAAATGGGGGAGACGATGAATAGTAAAAGGGGTTCCCGCCTACTTCTTTGACAGTTAAAACTGTTGGAGTTTGGGAAGTTTGCACATTTGGTCCTTGTGTTTCTTTTCTCTCTTTCAAGTTATAAATAACTTTTGGAAATTGCAAGATTGGTCCTTGAGGTTTGTTATGAGAGGAAAGTGACTAAGGTTTGGGCTGAGGCTTGGCTTTTCGGGCTTCGGCTTTGTACTCTTCTGATTCTCGTGTCCGTGCTTGCTCGCTTTTGATTGTTTTCTTGTGATTTTTGACTTATCCATACCTGCACACACAAAACACAAATACAAGCATATTTTTGCCATTTTTGGTCTGTTTTGGGTTTATTTGGGTTATTTTAGGTATAAATGGATATGTGTATTTTACACTTATCACTATACCTAGGACTTATGACTCAAAAACAAATGTTAAATGATGCAAATAAAACTCATTAAAACACTTAAACACTGCACTTTGAGCTCATTTTATGAATCCAAGCAATAAGCAGTTTAGACATCTTAAGACTAGCAGTTTGAGCATTATTGATAAATCAAACTTTAAACTTGACAAAAGCACTTTTAAGCTTATAAAAACTAGATTGTAGACTAAATAAGAGCTTATTAAAATTGACTTAAGTTTCAAAAACAGATTAAACATAATTTAACCATAATTAAACTCTTAACCCAAAGACCTCTTTAAAACTTGAAATCTAATTATAAGCTAAATCAGGCTCAAATAAGCTAAGAATATTGAAAACAGATTAAGCACTTATCATTTTAAGGACATTTAAACAAAGAGTTAGGAAAAATAAGCACTTAATAATAAGCTAAATCTATAAGCAGTTTTAACTTCTAAATGAGCAGTTTTAAATAAATCTTAAACTAAACTAATTTAAACTAAGAAGTAGTCATATTAAGCTAACAATAGACAAATTAAGCACAATTAAGCAGAGAATAAGCACAATTAAGCAGTTTAATAAGCTAAGAAGGAAAATAAGCTAAAAATGGAAAAAGTGAATGTACCTTTGCCCTTTGCTCAAAACAAGGACTTAAATGCTCTTAAGAGCTTATCTACAATGCTAGCTTACAGAATAAGCTCTGAATAAGCCCTATAAGCCCTTCCATTTCTGGCTTATCTTCCAAGTGGCTTATTCAACTGTTTGAGGTAATTTTGAGTGAATGACTTATTCAGTTTAGCTTTTAGAAAGCTAAACTAAATAAAAACTAGCTTATTAGTAATAGAGATCTTATTGAGCCTATTTAAGACATTCTAAACACATTTAAACCATAATTGCTTAATAGTAAAACAGAATTTAAAGAGCAATTTAAATGAAACTTTGAATTTTATTAATATCAAAAGAGATTACAAGCTTTTTATAAAGAAAATTACATTAAAAGGACAATAAGCTAAACATTACATTAATAAGCGAAGCTACACTAAAACTACTAAAAGCTAGATGATTTTTGTGTGAGCTTGGCCCTCCCATTTATAGCATCTGAGGGAAGCTTCTAGGTCCTTGAGGAGCGTCTTCAACATCTAATCTGAGCCCTTGATTCATATCTAATCATCAATCCCATCTTTTGAGCCTTTGGATTACTTCCACGCATCATTGGCCAATGAGGGTGCTTAGGATCGCCAGCGTGGCATTGGTGTGTCAGATGTGTCAGCAAACCTTCTAGAAGCAAAGGGAGTGTGTGGGTGAATGGGATTTACCCTGAGCTTCGTTGAGTGTAAAAATGGGGGGAAAGGGATGATCCACAGTGATTTTGACCCAGTGTATAAACATTGAATTGGATCTGGATTTAGAAAATGGGCTTTTGTTATATTTTACTTGGGCCGGATAAGGAAATGGATTTGGTAAAAGGATTTTATAAAGGCTTGTTAATTTAGGCTTAAGAATTAATAGTATAAATCTTAATGGGCTGACCCGACCCATTAAATAGGTACGGGTTGGTCCATTTAAAGATGTATACGCCTTCAACTTTGATTTCTTGTACTCTTCCAATCTCGTGCTCGGTTTTGTCCGTTTTGGCTTCGTTTTTGTCCATTTTTGGTATATCTGTTACCTGCACAATAAAATTCACAATACAGGCAAATACAATGTATTTTTCATATATTTTGGTCATTTAATGCTCATTTTAATAAGGAAAATGATATGTGATTAAACACATATAACTATATTAGATAAATACGTAAAGAGCTTAGAACTAGGCAAAAATGGATCAGCATTTGTCCAAGGTGAAGTACCTGCAAAGATGGAAGACCCCGGACTATTCACTCTACCTTGTAGATTAGGGGACTCAAAACCTTTCGACACCTTGGCTGATCTAGGATCATGCGTAAACATAATCCCACTTTACCTCTTCAAAAAGCTTAACATCGGACTATTAGAAGAGACTGATCATATCTTTGGATTGGCTGACGGAACCAAATCCTACCCCGTTGGGATTGTGAAAGACGTAGAAGTCCACATAGGAAAACTAAAACTATTAAATGACTTCTACGTGATTGATATGAAGAAGGACCCCGAGACCCCTTTGCTAGTAGGAAGAGGATTCCTAGCTACCGCCAACGCAGTTATAGATTGTAGGATGGCCAAAATAGCGGTAGGGGAAGGAATCACTAGGTCGGTATTCAGAGTAAAAGGAGTAGACTTAGGTGAGGAGGAAGCACCTTATTGGACCACACTTGGAAAAAGGGAGTCATACAAACCATGACCTCGCTCGGATGGAATAGGCGCACGAACCCCTTATTATGCTAGGAAGGACTTCTTAGACTGCCATTTACCCGGAGAATGGGAAATTGCTAGAGATGTCGAGCTCAATCCTTTTAAGGATACCTTAGTGTTTAGGAGGATGGTAGAATTTTTAGGAGCCATACCCATTAACCTTAAAAGTAATATGTGGGAATCAGATGACCTAATTAAAAAACTAATTAACTGGGACAAACCACCCAAAAACGGAGATGGAGCATGGCACGCCAAGATTAGACTAATCGACCTAAACGGATAGGAGTTTACCAAAACCCTACAGTCAATCCCCACCACTAGGAAGCTCTCCGAAAGAGAAAGTCCAAGGGAAATCATCGACTTGGACCACTTCTACAACACGCAGGAACGTGTGACTTCTAGTCTAGCTACAAGAATCGTAAAATAAAGAAAAGTGCTTTTTGGGAGGCAACCCAATATTTATTTTTCCCACACATTAGGAGTGTCATGTGTTTTATTCTTTTCATTTTATTCTATCATGTTCGAACTCTATCTTGTAATCATGCTTTGTTTTATTTTTAACCTCGTCTTAATTTCAATCAAAGACATTTTGCAAATAATAAGTATAGGGGAATTTATCCGGTTTTTAGAACCAAGTTCAAGCATGTTAAAAAAATTGTTTAGATTAATTCGCGTCAGTTTCGAGTCATATGAGTAAATTGTCAAATCTCGGGTTTTATGCAGCTATTTTTACAGGAATTAACTTATGGAATCAAGCGCAGGAAATTTTTCATCAAAAACAAAAATTTCGTTTTCACAGAACGTGGAGACGGCGTCACGATTTACACGCGACGCCGTCACCACGACACCTGTGACGGCGTCAGGATATTCCTGACGGCTTCAAATGCCCAGGTCTAGAAAACTTAAGGTTTTTAATTATTTTTGAAAATAAAACTTGCATAACATTTAAAATATGTACTCTTCTGTCATAAACCTGTAAAACCAATGAGTTTGACTATTCTCTCATCCTATCTTTATTTCTTTATCGAGTCAACCCTAAAGTCACATTGTATATTTGTATATCGCACATTTTACGCTTGGTGTAGTTGTCTTTGTCTTTGATTACATGTTATATTTGATGAGAAGAAGCTTGGAAGTTCTTAGGAACTTTCATTGGATGATTCTTGGAGGACGATTTAACCAGTTATCGCATGTTTCTTCTCCATTATTGAGCAAACTAGGGGAGTACTAGTTTCTTTTCCTTGTTTTCTTTTCCTTTTAATTCGTTTTTACGGGTACTTCTATAAGACATTGGGGACAATGTTCAACTTAAGTGTAGGGGGAAAATAAGCCTTAGAAACTATTCTTTCATTTGCCATTTGCTTTGTCCTTAAAATGATGGGTAATATATCGAAACATAGCATAAAAAGGTGATTTTTACCCAAATTTAAATTTTTTTATGACACATACCGATGAAAACTGAGTATTAATAGCGTCTCATGGATAGGAATGTATATGACTAGCACAAAAACCTTCAGAATTCCACCCCAAAAATGTGAGGTTCGCCTTTAGATCTATAGGAATTCGGGTATCTATTATTGATACCTAAGATAGTTTATACCTTTAGCTTTCTCGAGTTAAGGAGTGAGCAATCATGTGTATCTATTCCGTCATGATGAATGTGTATATGTGGTTTTGTCGCCTTTTCTGAAGCATTGAGATCGGTTTAAATTATGAGTGTACCGATAGTATATTAAATTCTAGAACTTGTCATGGTGATGCATCCCGAGACCGCATAGTAAATATTAGGATTTGCTTCATAAGAGGCATTATGATTAACCCATGTTTTAAACCTGTAATTGTTATGATGGTCAAACCGATCATGTAACTATCCCATACCCTTACCATGCACTTATTTTTAGTGCAGGATACCCCTAGTACAACCCTTCGAGCCTATCTTTTTTCATGGTTCTCGTAATTTTCTGGTTAAGCCAGACTATTATTGAAAAGGATTGTTAACCCTTAAACCAATCTTCAGACCCAAATCGCCTTAGCCTACCTTGTATGTACTCGCTTTTAGTACATTATTGTTTTAACCCAAGTTAATTATTTGAGTACACGGTTGCTAAGTCCTTATCCTTGTAAATATTGTTTTGGGATGATTGGGATTCATGGTAGTATTTATTTCGCGGAAGAATGAGGAAGAAAAGTTAAGTCAATACCCCCATACGTTTGTTAGATGATCTCCATGTTATTTTGATCCACCTCAAATCGGGTCATTAGTTAGATTGTAAATATCGGGCATGTAAAAAGCTCAGGTGTAGGGGTACGTGTTATAAACCTCATGTTGTGATGTATTATGTTATTAAAAAAATAGAAAAGAAAAAGAAAGAGATTGATGGAGAGTTGTGTAGAGTTTGTATATCTTCGTCCGAGTCTTGGCTTAGCAACCAAACCAGCGTGTATTCGTATGAATAATTAGCTAACCATTCCACTCCAAATTCACCCAAAGCCACCCAAATGTATCCCATCCGTTTCCATTATATGTTATCTTACACCTACACCCTACAACCCTTTAAAAAGACCTCTTAAATAGTAATGAATAATGCTTGCGCCTAGCGGTGGAGGTTTGATCCTTTACCAAGCCTATGGTAATTTATATGCTATGACAGGTAATGAGTGTTTATTTTCTGTTTCCCTATAGTTGTTATAATTTATTATACACCCGAGAGAAAGAGAGAATCCCAAACATTTATGTTAGGTGCTAGTATATACTTTTCGTGCTTTTAATTACGAGGTCTAGAAGGTTGTATTGTAAAATATTTTTAAAGAGTAGGTTAAATGACCCTAATACTGCTATTGTCTAGGTAGAAAAGCCCATTTGCTTGAGGACAAGCAAATCCCAAGTGTAGGGGTATTTGATGAGGTGTCATTTTATACACTTTTTCAAGGTCATTTAACCCCCTAAATCGTGCATTTATGCCCAAAATAGGTACTTAATTGTTCCTTTTCAGATATTTAGCATTTGGAAGGCATTTGGAGGAAATACACGTGACTTGGGCTCATTTGGAGAAGAAACGAACAAGACTACAAACCAACACCAAGACTCTTCAAGATTTAAAGTCTCAGCGCCTGGAGACGGCTTCACCATTTATACACGACGCCGTCACACTTCATCTAGTGATGGCGTCACAACATTTCTTGACGGCGTCAGCCCGCACCGACTCAACTCGAATCTAGAAGATTCTACTTTATGACGGCGTCATGATTAAAACGCGACGCCGTCACATCGATATTCTTATAAATATAGACCCGAAATTAGGGTTTTGTGTGTGTAACTTTCGAGTAAAAAAGGGGGACGAACCCTAGTTCGTTTGGTAGCTTATTAGGACGATTTTAGGGCTTCAAAACCCTATTGTACCTCCTTCAATTCATGTTTTAATCAAGTAAGACTATCTTAATCATTCAATATGTCTTGTTGTTTGATTCATTATTGTTCTTGCTTTATCTTTAACATGCTTGGCTAAACTCCTTATTGTATTCATTTATGATTGTATGAAACCTAGAATGTAGATCTTAGCGGTGTTGCTTCTTGTGATGAATATGCATGTTAGGCTTTAGAAAACCAGCTTTTGTCTGTATCGCTGTTTATATGTCTAGGGAAACATGATTGTGTAGAAAGGATACCATCGGGTAACAGTCTTCATACTACCTTGCCCCTTATATGGTTGATCCACTTTAATTATATTTCAAATGCATTTAATATACTCTTGGGGGCCGGATAATAGTCTTTATACTACCTTACTTTGTGTTTTGCCTCAACGAAATATTAAATAGACGGCGGGTTCGTGTAATCTGTTCATGACTTAGGAAATAATTGCATAAATCATCACAAGTGTGACAAAGCAACAACACTAGGAGAAGCAATCTAGGGAGTAATACCTGATTAAATGAATACAATCTTTTTATTATATTGTTATCACCATTAGTGTAGTTTATTATTTAGTTTAATAGCTAAAACCAGCCAAACCTCTTAAATATATGATTTTACTGCTTTCTATAAAATATAAAAACACAAAAATAATTTTCTCTCAAACCCTAGAATTATGTTAGACCGTGATCAAGCCTTCCCAACCTATTCCTCTAGAGAACGATAACAACCCCCGAGTCTTGCCTATACTACTACTACAACGGTTAGGTACTCTGCCTAAGGAGTTGTAAAACTTCTTGTAGAAGTCCCTTACAACAACCGCAACAGGGGTCTCTCGGGAATATTGAAGGGATGGGGCCACACATGAGATATTTGTGATATGCAAGCTCGCTTCGAGTTGAGAATATATCAAAATATTCTACCTACAATCCTCCTGATTCGGGTTCCTCCTTATGGGAATCGTCACTCTTCTTAACTATCTTAATAACATCATGTAACCGTTATCCCCTTTGGTGCAAACAAATTCTGTGTCGGATAATTGGGGGGCCAAGCCGAGCGATTCGAAGAATGAGTTGAGTTTGAGGACTTTTTTTAATGATGACTGAAACTGATGGATCGGGTGGCGTAGAGGGGTTGGTATTGATATCTTCCTGGATGCTCTTCTCTTCTCCCTCATTTTCTTTTGGCTTATCGTCATGGGAGTCTCTTTGTTGCTTGGGATGTATCGTGATGGTGTTGATCGAACCATGGATATGGGTTGAGCATTATGGGTCTTCAATTGGGTAAGAACGAGCAGACAAAACTGAAGTGGTGGAGTTAACGTTCGGTTTCAGGTTCTTAATCATGTCACTAGGTAGTGCTCCCGCTATTCGATCGGTGATGGCTTTCAACACTGTGTCGATTTTGTTGGTCATCTCGCTTTGCTGCTATTTAAAATCGGCTTCAACTTGGACAATCTAGCATCTTGAGATGCCATGAAGTCGGACACTAATCCTTCGAGATTTGATTGACTGTTAACGTTTTGAGGATTCTTGTTGAAAGAATCGTTTGGACCATTGGGTTGGAACCGGTTAGGTGGGTTTGAAAGATTATTTTAGGAATTTTGGGATTGTCTCCAACTAAGGTTTGGGTGACTTTTCTATGACGGATTGTAGGTGTCACCAAGATTGTTTTGCTCGGGTTTGAAAGTATACCACTTACTCCCCGCTTTGTCGGTACATGAGGATGCATATTCAACAAAGGCTTGTTTAGGATTTTCCATGCAATACTGAGTGTCGTGGGGCCTACTGCAGATCTTACACACTACTACAAAAAAGCTAGAAACTGGTCAAAATAGCCTATAAAAAGTAGTTTTGGAACCACTCTTCAATGAGGGGTATCTCCATGATCGAAACATATGAAAACCGGTTATGCAACCAGTCTCTATTAGAAGAATCGACACCGGTTCTCTCCCTAAGAATTTGTCTCCATATTAAAATAAACACACATGTTTTATTGGAAATGGACATTGATTCTCGCGCAACATGTCTTTATAAAAACATCCAACCTGTCTTTATATATAGTAAAAATATATGTTTTTATCTCAAAACCTGTCTTTTTTAATCTATTTTAAAAAAAAAAAAATTGGAATTCTTTAATAAATTTCAAAACTTACAAATTTAACCCACCAAAATAAAGAAATATAAATACATCAAATATATATAAATTGATTTAGATGGACAAAAAATGTCAAAATCAACAAATTAAAGTAAATAAAGACAACTTCAATTCAGCTTAACATAAAGCAAATACAAAATTCAAATCAAATTAAATCACTAGAATTCTACAAATAACCATAAAGAAAAACACTAGAATTCAACATAATTATCTAAGACTAATATCGCCACAACGTAAACCATGCACCGATGATCGCGTTCAACTCTCTGTTCTCCAACGGACGCTCATTAGCCCAAGGTACCTACAAGTAATTTAATGAAATAAAAACATCAGTAATCTAAAAAATAAGAACTCGCACGTCTGCTAGTGATCCGCTGTATTGAAATTCAAGTAAAAAGTATTCAAGAATAGCCTAATTAATATGGCTCAAATTTAACTTTGGAACTCCATTGAATTTATTAGTAAACAAGCATATAAATGAGGGACCACATATGTAAATTGGAATTTAAATCCCACGAACCTCACTTATGATTATATGAATCTATCTTGTTCTTTGCATACCAGTTTCGTTAGCTTATTTCTTTATCAAGTGATAATATATTGTCTAACATTAGATACTTATAAAGATACTGGATTTAGGTATTAGTTTGGATCCAGTTAGAGACACATACTATAAGGTTTGATTCACCTAGTTACTTCTCCTTTTACGGTGCTAAATTTTAAACGATATGAGCATTACTACTGTAACG
>BQNB010027214.1:0-57838 GCA_026074375.1 Tanacetum coccineum | reverse complement strand
CACATGTTATCTCTTTTTCGAAGTTGAAACCGTAGTACCAAAATCAATTAAGACCCAGAAATGCACTTTTCTCCTTCCAGGAAAGTGCATATATGAATTGCTACACCAAAGTCAATTAAGCCCGAGTGTACGTAATTTATCCCTCTATGTAGTCAAAATGGTAACATCAAAGTCAACTAAGTCCCGAATGTACCAAATTAAATTGTTTCACCAAAGTCAATTAAGTCCCGAGTGAAAGCAATTTATCCCGCTATGTAGTCGAAACTGTAACATCAAAATGGTAACATAAAAAAACAACTAAGTACCGGATGTACACATTTCTCCCTCCAGGATGATGACTATTTGAGGAATCATCCTACTCATGTGTACATCGTTTATCAACCGGAACAGCTTACTTAGCTTCGTATACCCGTGATTGCATAAGCAATACTCTGTGAGAAGATATCGAATCATACTCTCTTTAACAATTCTCTCTTGATCAACCCGAACTAAATCCCCTTATCTATTCTGTCCACTAGTACAAAAAGTGGTATTGGTCACACCAAAAATGTGTGACTATATACATATAGTCACACACGCGAAAGGTTTCGTATGTGACAAAAGGTAGCGCGGCCGTAGGTCACCTACGGTCACGCATTCGAGTTAGTCACACATAAGAAAGCTTTAGTGTCCGTATCTACATTTTTTGTGTGACTAAATAGGTACAATTTAGTGACTGTAAACAATGTACAACCAACAAAGCATTTTTTTTGTATATTTAGTCACATACAATTAAACATAGAGTGACCAAAAGTGTTAATATGTGTGGCCATATGGTGTTTAAAGTGAAGAAATGTGTATTTTATGTGACTATTGTTCATCTAATGGCCACATGAATTTTATGCTTGTGTGACCTTTTGTAATATTTAGCCACACAAAGCATGTTTGTTTTGGGTATTTAGTCACATACAACTAGGCATAAAGTGACCAAAAGTGTTAATAAGTGTGACCATATGGTGTTTAAATTGAAGAAATGTGTATTTTGTGTGACTATTGATCATCCAATGGCCACATGAATTTGAAGTTTGTGTGACCTTTTGTAATATTTAGCCACACAAAGCATTTTTTTAGGTATTTAGTCACATACAACTAGGCATAAAGGACCAAAAGTGGTTAATATGTGTGGACTAATGTTCATCCAATGGCACATGTCTTTTATGTTTGTGTGGCCTTTGCTCTGATTTAGTACACAAAGCATGTTTTTCTTGTGGGGATTTAGTCACACAAGTAACTAAAAAAAGTGCCAAAGCGTTAATAAGTGTGACCATATGCTTTGTAAACTAAGTAAATATGTATTTTGTGTGACTATTGTTCCCCCAATGGCCACATGAATTTTATAATATGGAAGTGCGGGGAATCGAACCCCGTGCCTCTCGTATGCAATGCGAGCGCTCTACCATGTGAGCTACACTCCCAAAATGTAATCAGTATACATGTGTTTTCAATAGAGAAACTTGCTAATCAAATAATAAGAGTTTTAATGCTCTTAATTTTATAATTAAAACACCTTTACATAGTATCTGAGTGTCCTGTGAATTGTTATTAAGGCTTCGGCTATTGTGTCCATCTCATCCAAATTAAAATTATCTTACCAACGAATACCAAGAGGTCCAAATTAGCTCAACAGCAAAAACAAAAATGAACGGACGATTAAGCATAACAAAATACTAAACTTTAAAATAATCTTTATGCGAAGTTTTGTCGAAGTGGGATAAATTCGCACCGGGATATTATGTATTAGGAAGATTAATGTCCTTAACGTAATGGTAATCCAGGGATTTGATGCATGTATATTATGTGAAAAGAAGTATTTTAAATTGTGTACTTGTCGACTTCCTGGAAGAATGTCCATAAAAGGAAATCATGATTAGGGGGGCTGCAATAACGGACGATAAGATATCTAACAAGAATTTCATACACAGATATACATGTGTTATATCACATATGGTATGATGAAAGGCCTATATATCACGAAAGGCAGCAGTACTAATGTTGTATTGGCCGCGAACAATACTAATTTTCAAAGGCAGCACTAATTTTTAAGGAGCAGTACAAAGACAACACTAATTTTCAAGGATCAGTACTAATGTTGTATTGGCAGCGAGCAGTACTAATTTTCAAAGTCTGTGACTTAAAGTTTCTCATAAAAGAATGCATGTCCTGTATCCATGTTTAATGCAAAGTACATAACCAAATAGTATTAACATTCTTGTATTCGAACAATACTAACCACAAGGCAACATAATTTCTTGGCAGCATTAAACATATGATTTCTTTGAATGCCCAATTTTATATTAATATTCACGATTACGGTTTTAATATATAACTTACTACCTTCCAAGTAATTTACTCGCAATACCATTCTTAGTAAAGCATGGCCTGAATCTAAAGGACCGCTAATGCATGCTGGAATCTGAAGACCGCCAATGCACGCAGTATTAATATAAACTTATACATACCTGAATCTGAAGACCGCCAATGACCGCCAATGCCTGAATCTGGATCACCACGAACATCCTGTGACCACAAACCATTAAAAGACCTGTGAATTTTTATAAATATGCAATTCTGGAGTGTATTTGAGCTTTTTAATGGGTTTGAAAGAAAATCCATTTATTTCATCAAGAGTGTAATACGAGTAATAGTTGTGTTAACCTTTATAGATATAGAGGTGAATTATATGCTAATACAAAAAAATATTACTGTTGCTCAGTTATGGGGAACTTGTAGCTCTCCTCATTCTTTCCTTCCATATCAGAATCCAAAAAAGAAACCCGGGTGTTTTGTTGAGGTTCCATATAAAAGATGCACCATTAACGTCCAACTTCTCCACTAGTCTCTTTAAGCATCAATCACAGTTTTTATAAGAACACATTAACCCCGTAATTCGCCTTTAGTCTCTTAGCATCCAGCAGTCAGCTGATGCTTCACAATCAATCTACACAGACCATACAATATTCATAGTTAGAATCCAGATTATATTGTATCTAGACAATTTTTAAGTCAGGTCATACGGGTATTTTTAACACAGGTTAGATTCACCTGTAAGAGGGCTATTTGGTACTTTACTACCACTTGTTGGACTCAAGCTTTCCTTTGGGGTTGGAGTGATACCATTCCTTTCACATGATGGTTTTAGAATGTGAGTTTTCCTACCAGCGGATGATGCTTTGCTGATATATCTGTTTGCTAATATTTGGTTTGACAGAGACGGGTCGATGAGAGAGCGAGTGGTTCAAATGTGAGAACTCTGATGCTGCAACTTCCTGACCTTTAGCTTTGTCTTATCAGATGAGTTTAAAGCCTAAAAAATCAAAATTAAACAGTCAACCAATTATAATGCTAAGGAAGAACTTTACATAACATGTTATATTAATAAAAAGCCTTCAATCATAAGACTTTATTAATTGAATCTTATCAATTAGACTAAACCTATACACGCATATTCTTTTACTATCACGCATTCACGCCCATGTACATACGTATTATAATACACTTCAGGGCGACTTTCTACCTATTGATAACCCGTTTGACCAGTTAAGATAATACTGCAACCCCAATCAGAGTGAATGGTTATAAACTCCACCTTGTATTTTTTTAAATTGAAACCATTGGATTGTATTACTTTATGAACTTGAAGGCATTACTAGTTTAGTTATTTATAACTGCCATACTTTCCTTCTTTGCTTTAATTTCATCCGCTGACAAGAATCTCTAATAATGATGGCACTTTTGAGCTATTGCCAAAAATTGCCTGCAAATTATTGGAGATAAATAAAAGCCACAGATTAACACATACACAACAACTGCAATCACAGCCCCAAAAAAACTAAAGCAATTTTTTACTTTCTTTTTCTTTTATTATTTTTGATGGTGCTAATGGATTAACAATAACATTTTGGTTACAATAATACTCCCAAACTATTAAATAAAATTTAACATTGGGACGAGTTTCACTGATGGATAATAATATGAACAATAAACCTCATTTCATAAATTCTCATTAAAGAGAAAATAGAGCCAATCGGCCCAAAACATTCATATTCACATTAGGCTTTCCACAAATAATACCTGCAATAACTTATAAAATCACTTAAGCCATGACACACACGTTATTTCTTGGCTGCATTTAAGATCTCCTTGATACGAGGAACCCCAAGAGTGACATCTGTGAAAGAGTAATAATAAACAATACACTCAAAATAAATAATAAACAAGGAAGGATACTTATGCTCGCAACTCTAGCAAAATGGAAAGTTTTCAATGTTATTTGTGTTCCTAGTTCTCCAATACTTTGAGCACCAATTGCACCAATATTTGTTCCAGGATCAATCTTCTTGTCATGGTAACGATAGATGCAAGTATGCAAGAACAGCTATGTTGTTCAAGTAGTCGAAATCATTATATGATCAATCCATATTATAACGATGTGAAATTACAGTATCAAATATGTGATGCAGGAGTATCAGTATGTGATGCTTGGTTATCGGGTTTCGGAAATTTAATGAAAAAAACTATTGCAAGAAAGTGTCTGTATATTTTTGTCCATATCTATGATGCAAGCTTATTGGGGTCTTGAAATTTGTAAAAGATCAACTATAATACGAGGTGTGTTTATTATTTGTGTCTAATATCCTGTAAATACACGATCAAACAATAAAATAGATATGTGTCAATGTCATGGGTGCACACCCATTCTTTCCTTATCATACAAATGCATCTTTGAGCTTAACAAAACTTCCCTCATTAATGTTACTATCTCCATCAAAAGATCACACAATCTTAAATGGTACAATGAAGTATGCTTGAACTTGTAAAGGTAGTTCATTTTTAAGGAAGCAAGCAAGATGAACTCGACGTTGATGTATGCAGAAAAATTGCTCATACCCATGATATGATGCTAAATAAAGTAAGCAAATAGCATACAGATCAGCAAAAAACAATTAAAAAAATTTTTGTTTGGTGAAGAGCTACTAATTATTGTTTCAAATACTGCAACTGCTAAGAAAGTGATACCGGAGATGCTCTGAGCAACAGTTTCTAAAATTTCAGATTCTTCATCATTAAGTTCTCCTACATGTGGTTGAAGTGCTCCCATTGTGATTTCCAGTTTCACAGCATACTTTTCAATAAATTCTTTTAATTTTTTCCTGAAATCTTTAGAGCAACCCCCTTCTGGAGTCATATCATGCATTGAAAGACGCTCGTTAACCATTTCATGGATCTCTGAAGAAGACATTCCTTTATGTTGACTAGCAGGACATGCAGCCTTTCATAAGAAATGTGATTAGCATATGCCGCAAAATAGGCAGGTCGAGCAGGTTGAGTAACAGATTAAAATATTAACAAATTTGAGATAGTTCATAACGAGTTAACATAGATTTTAGATTTATTTTAAATACTTTACATTTACCTAATACTTTAAAAATCACAACAACAAAAATCATTATTACAAAAATTATCTAATTTTTTCTCTTAAGACAATTTAATGTTACACACACTTGAATACGTCATTGGCCACAATTTAGTATTTCACCCACACAACCCGTTTGACCAGTTTACCACTCTGTTATGTTTCAATAGAGCCAATATCAACCATTTTCACGTAAACACGTTGAAACTGTCACCCATATTTATTAGATGTGACAACAAGCATTGATATGATAAAAGTAAAAATAGGGTCAAACCTTGGCTTTCATCAATAACTTATCAAAATTTAGAGGATCTGCCTTCACTTTCCAGTTCAGATGGGGCCCTTCCATCATGCCATATGTAAATTGAAAATACACGACTGGAATCTCACAGTGTTTGTCATAGGAAACCGTCAAAGTCTTCCAATCCTTTCATCAGTTTTCGGGACATATAACCTGTGTCAGCCGTCTTAACCTGTAGTGATAGCGGCAATGCAATCATTAAAAAATTGCATTAACAGAATTGCTCCTTGGATACTTTGCAGTTTTAAGTTTCAAATTGGTACTTACTGCTATATCTACAAGCACTTCTTGCCCACCCATTATGTGAAAGAAAAACTCAGTAGCAGTTAAGCAACTATAAAAAGAATTTGCTACAGGAATAAATAAAGTGATATTCAAATTAGATAAATATGAAGGTGAAATTAAAATTAGATAGTATGAGAGCACAAAAAATTATAGCAGGGGTCTTTGACTTTCTTGGAAAATGGGGAAGACTTCGATCTATAAATCCACTTAGAGCACGCTGGCCTCCTACTGATGGCTGACCAACACACGCAATTATCTGACTGATAATGATAGGAGATCCTTTCTACCTACACTGAGACATAATTAACGGGTTGTTCCTTCAATGTAGTTTTTCCACAGGATTGTTCGGACGACGAATTGTGAAGTGGTTGGCGAGATTGAGCAGCTACTCCAGAAGATGGTGGTACTTTGGTGATGGACTGTGATTTTGTTTTGGGAGAAAAGGGTTAAGTGAGACTGATAAAATGAATGGGTGGAGGGAACAAAAAGATGAGGAGGGGATCTAAACAGTGATTTTGATTTTGGGAAAAAACTTTAGGGCGGAGAATAGGTGAAATGAATGAAATGTTTTTAGATCTGTGAAGAATGTGTTGGAGGGAGGTTTTGATTTTAGGGAAAATTAAAGCGGGACCATATGTACTGGATTTTGGCTACACTTAAATAATGTGTGACAAAAAGTTTAGTGTGACCATATATGGCATTTGGTCATAGTGTTCAAGTGTGTGACATATATTTGTCACTATTTATATGATATCGTGACTAATGCTTCAACCTTACTTTTCATTTGTCACGCGTTCCAAATTCATATGTGGCTAAATAATTAGCAAAAGATAGCAGTCACCCTTAAATCATGTGTGACAAAACTTGACTGTATGATTTAGACACATAAAAAATTACTTCATGTGACCATATATGCCATTTGGTCACAGTGTTCAAGTGTGTGACATATATTTGTCACTATTTATATGTATATCGTGACTACAAGCTTCAGCTCTATGGATTTGTCCGCGGTCCCAAATTCATATATGGCTAAATAATCAGAAAAAAAATTACCAGTTACCTTTAGCCACATAAATGTTCGAATGTGTGGCAATACAGTTCTAATGGTCACACGATCAAAATTTCATGTGTGGCTAATTAGTAAATGTTGTCTATTTTGGTACCTTTAGCCACATAAATATGTGAATGCGTGGCCGTTCCATTTGCCCATGTGTGACCAAATCCCAGATTTGTACTTGTGTTACTAGAGATCCTCATGCACTGTAAATCACAACCTGTCAACCACTATTACTCTGACGACCGACCATAACACATATCATAATTCCGACAATGAACCACCTGATCTAATTTCACTTCGCTATATGAAATGGTATTTAGGTTTTGATTTGGGGGTTCGGTTAGAACTAAGAGGTTTATAAGATGAGTGGGTGTTTTTGACAATTTTTAAACCCAGGTTAACCTGTTGAACCAAGAACCGGATCGAAAAAAGAGCCGAATTTGATCGAGTTTTTGCTTGTTTGACAACAGAATTGGGACGACGGTTTTTGTTGACGGGGTTGACCCGACGGGTCTTGACTTCTTGTATAATAATTAACAAAAATCAAATTTTGTTCAATAACTTTTCTAAATTTATGACAGTTGAAGTGGTGTAGTTATGTTAGTTAAAATTTGTAGAGCAATAATTAAGTAAAATTAACTTAAACACCAACTCATATAGTTTTATTATAGTCTATTAAAACTTGGAATAATAAGTTGATTGTTTTGGCAGATCTTTGCTATAATTTTAAAGATATAGAACTTAAACTAAAGTTTATCGATAAAGACTTAATCTCTTTCACCAGTTTAATTGAACGTAAGAATGATGTCAAGAAATTTATGACACCATACAACACTATGTTAGATATATGAAAAAAGTATATATACGTGTGAAACCGGTTTGACCTGACGGTTCAACAGGTTAAACTGGTGACCCAGTGAACCAGCTATTAAACTGGGTCGATAAAAAAACATGGTTTCAAAACATTGGTTTTTGGTGAAAGAGGTTTAGTTTTTGATAGAAAATGACTGATTATTGATAACAAGATTTTTATAGGGTTTTGGATGTTTAGGAAGAGAGGTTAAGGCATGGATTGAGCTCATGCTCAAAGACCACCAACGTATGCTTGATCAGAAAAATGTAATCTTAAATGTATGCAAATTTAATTATATTAGTTTTTAATTTTCATTGTAAGAATGTGTTTTATAAACTCAGATCGTCTCACAATGACACTGTGTTCTTTGAGGATTTCTATGAGTAGTAATAATAGGATACTATGTCCTCGCGTGTTGCGACGCTAAGTAACCGTTTAATAAAATTTTCTGGTGATGAGTTGTTTTTTTGTTATGCAAATTTAGTGACAATAAATTATTGTTAGTAAAAAATTTATGGTGATGAATATATAAAGAAGATTATGTATTTAAAATTGTATTATGTGTAAAGTAACTTTGTAACGACTATTTAATTATCGATATGTTGCCTTTTGATGGTAAAAATCCGATTGTGCGTCGAGATTATAGATTTTATGAGTGTTTTGTTTTTATTTTTCTATGAATTTGATAAGATATTTATGAGCTTATAGATATATTATAGGTGAAGGTGGTGCACCACCCACCATAACAACCAACCTACAACTAGTCTGGTGGTTTTTTTATGTGACTCATCTGTACATGCTATACACGAAAAACGAGCACAACTGCAACTTGGAAAATGTGAGCGTAGTTCTTATGAGAAAAGTTGCCAATTAGTGGGTAGATACTAAATGTTTCTTTAACGTTGATGACATCGAATAAACGTTACTTTTATAACATCATTTATCCCTAGTAAATTCCCATTATTATATAATTATTGCAAGAATTGTTACTTATGTCGTTAATTTGTTTAATTGCAGTAATTTTGGAGTACATTGTGATGTCAAAGCTAAAATGGCGCCATTATTAGCTTGAAAACATCATTATCTAAGCTCCAAATTTATGGCCTTTAGATTGACATCACTATGTTCTCCATAATTACAGCAATTACAAATTAAGCAATTAAGTAACAATTCTTGCAATAATTTTATAAAAATGGGTATGAACTTGGGATAAAATGATGTTATTCAAAAGTGACGTATTCGCATGTCAACAACGGTCTACGGAAACTTATTTAGTTCTACACACTAATAGTGGCTGATGTACTTTTCTATAAGAACTACGCTCACATTTTTCATAATTTTTTTATAAAATAATTTAAAAATTTTTTTTTCGAAAAAAAAGATAAAATATTTAAACCCACAGGGACGATTTTTGGAAAACCTTCCTACAAACGATCGTTAGCTAATTTGACTAACGTTGTCACAACATAACTATCGTACAAACGTTTTGTTCAGTGAAAAATAATTTGAAAGTTACTATTGGTATATCGGTTAATAAAAAAAGTAAAATGGTTCATTGTGGTAAGTTTCAGAAAGTAGGTGGTAATCTTGGCTTTTACCCTTTACTTATTCTGACTACATACGCGTATCCAACAAAGAAGATTCCGGCTTATCTGCTCCTGGACTTCACAAGAAAACGCGTTTGTTCAATACCTAATACGGCGTATCCTGTTTATTACATACGCCGTATCCAGCTGGTCAACCAATCAAAGATCATGCATTAAATGTGATTGAAATACGATTATTACTAATTGATTATGAACGTAGCGCGCACTCCAAAGAATTTACCCCAATACACCGTATTGACCTCACTCAATATGGCGTATCCACCTATTTTCAGAGACTATAAATCAATGTTATAGATAGCGTGAGGCGTGGCGTGACGGCATGTCGAAGCCTCAAGCCTTAAGAGACAGGCGAAGCAAGGCATGTTTTAAGGCGTGGACTAAAGTGGCAAAAAAATATTTATAGATTTATGTAATAATATTATATTTCATATACATATCGAGTTTATAAAAGGTGCTATGCATAAGAGTTTACAAAAAATGTTATGCATAAGAAATAAAGTGAAAAAACAACTAGTGTTGCATCTTAATTTCTTTAAATGAAACCTTCTCATGCAGTAGTGGTTCTTCGTTCTTGTGTTGTTGTTGGAACTAAAAATGTAAAAAGTAAAAACCTTATCAAATTAATGAAGTAAAGTTATACTGTACTTGTTATATGTGTGGTTGTAAATGTGGATTCGTGGTCACTGGTCAGTATATACTAAAAATTTAGTTAAGATTGACTAAGCCCAAATACAAAATATCCTAAATGCAAAAAGCCCAAAAATTCTCTAGCCGCTTCAAAAAATGGCGCCACGCCTTGCGCCTTTGCCCGTCTTTTCATGCCTTTTCCCATGCCACGCCCAGAGCCAACGCCAAGGCCCATTTTGTAACGGTGAGGCTACGTCTCACGCCTTGGCGACACCTTTACGCCGCCAAGGTGCGCCTTTTAGAACCCTGCTATAAATAGAAGAATCAAAAACGAGTTTTCAGTGTGCAAAATCATATTCTCTATACCATAAACATAAAAGTCAATTTTTTGAAGAGACGAAGAGCAGCCAAGGTCAAGCATCGATACTAATTCCATAGAAGACACCGTGTAATTCCTATACTCTTGTAATCATTCGATTTTTAGTATCGTTCGTTAACTTGGTTAGTTTACATTGGTTGTTTGATTATACCTGTATTATTACAATGGTTATGGTCTAATACCCTTGGGTATTAGCCATCTTAATGAAGATTTAATGTTTGGTTTGTTTAATCCTGATTGCTTAATTTATCATTGATTGTTTAATTATGTTTATCACCTCATACTTGTCTATGTGCTTGAATATGCGACCTATCATTCAACTGGGTCTAGTGAGACTGACCAAGTGATCTAGATACTAGGATAGCTCTCCATATCGTGTTTTATATATCTGGACCAATAGGATCACAAATAATGTTCTATCTTTGCCTTTAGATTAGTGAGTTTATTTGGACTGGCAGGTGACCCTTCGACCAACAAGTACGTTCTTAATCATTGGTAAAGACTTGGACAATGAACTACCAGTATATAAAATATCGTCAAGCAGTAAGTGGGTAAAGTCCTGATGGGCTAGGGTTTAACAAGATCACCATTGCTTTAATCCCTAAGATAGATTATAATTAAACTAAAGTATGCTTTATGCGGATGCTTTAATTATGACAGGATTCAATGTGTCTAGTCTTGTTAATGAATCCTAAAACTACGAAGGAGTCCGTCCTAAAAGTCTAAGAATGATATGCCGCCTTGAGATAAGCACTCATTGCACTAAACAAACAAACAAGCATTTAATCGGATTTAATATGGATAATACAGTTTTCTATCATTTGGCTTTACCGCTCTTCTATCTTCTAATTATATTCTTGCGTGATTATTGTGTATTGAATTGATTTAGTCAACCACAAACCTTGCGTCTTAGGCTGAAAAACCCCGTTTTATCAATAGAACTAGTTTAGCATATGTTTCAACATTAATGTACGAAAGAATACACATTAGAATTAACTAGACTAATTAATTAGAATAAAATACTGATAGAATATAAGGTTAACTTTCTCGCTCTTAGTGTTCAGCACCCTACTTACCACGAAGCTCCATCTTGACCGGGTACACTGCCCTTAAGGTGTTCTTTTAGGTTAAGTCGGCTAAATATAAATTTAAAACTTGGTAATCAATAAATTACAACCTCACAACGACACATTCAAAGTTTTTTGGCGCGTTGTCCGGGTGTGAAAATTGTTTAATCTTTATTTTATTAGTGTTTTTAACCCTTAGCTTAGAATAAATAATTAACATAAATTAATTCTGATTGTGTGTTTAATTGTTTGTTTAAATTTCTGCATTATTTAATTGTTTTCAAGGTATTCTGTTCTGGTTGAACACCTGTTACGGGTATCCCACCGTTAGATTCGACGTATATCAAACGTTTCTACCCAGATAACACCGTATTGATTTATACAGTCTAAACAATTGTTCTTCCAAATAATACGTTATTCTGCAATTCATACGGACGTACTAACCTTAGAAGATCCATACGACGATTAAAATCATTAAATACGGTCGTATTGATCACGTGACATTCGTAGCAGAACTAATAATTGATTTCCGTGTTTAAATTTCTGTATCCTTTCTTTTTAGAGCATATCCTACTGATTTATTGTCCTCTGTTCCAGGTGATGCATGACAAGAAGTTCCACTAAGGAACTATTTACACCTTTGGAAAACCCGAAAAGAGTATTTCGTTTAAAAAGGAGGCTTTTCGAGACACCTGGTCTTGTAGAATCGAGTTCACTCGAATTCAATTTGTTTTCTAACATCGAAGAAAGATCAAAAGAGAAGCTAGCCTAAATTATGACGGAAACCAATGGAATAATTCATGGCAAGGACTGCCAGGATTATGGTTCCGGCGTTACTAGGCCCAAGATCAATAATGGTACCCACTTTAAATTAAAGGGGCAATTTCTTAAAGAACTTCGTGACAATACTTTCAGCGGTTCAGAACACAAAGATGCAAACAAACACATTGAAAAAGTTCTAGAGATTGTTGACTTATTCCACATCCCAAATGTAACTCAAGACCAAATCATGCTTCGAGGTTTCCCTGTATCCCTAACTAGAGCCGCAAGCCGTTGGCTCAGGAATGAACCAGCATGTTCAATTTTAACTTGGGAAGTCCTGAAATCGAAGTTTCAAAAAAATATTGTTCGCCTACTCATACTGCAAAGAAAATGGAGGAAATTAACAACTTTCAGCAAGAACCTGATGAAAGTCTTTTCCGAGTTTGGGAAATATTTAAAGAACTCTTGATGAAATGTCCTCAACACTATTTAACTGATATGCAGGAGGTTAATCTTGTTTTATAACGGGCTGGATGATCCAACTAGACAAATCCTTGATTCGAAAGGAACTATTAAGAACCAGAAGTACTGAAACTTCTGACGGATTGGCTACTATCCAAGCTCAACTCAACAATCTTGAGAGAGAAATTAAGAAGGTAAACAAGAAGGTATATGCTACTTAGGATATATGCGAACTATGCAAGGGACCACATTACACCAAAGACTCTCCACTCAAAGAAGAAGGGAAAACCCTTAAAGAAGCTTACTATACACAGTTTGGTGCATCCCTACCAACCTGGGAGAGTATAACATTATACAGAGAAGCTGGGCCGGATTTTACCCACAAGAAAACATGGAAACTCTTCGTACCCTGATCAAAGACAACCTATGGAGGAATCGCTGACCAAATTCATAGCTGAATTAGCAAAGAGACACGAGGAGAACTCAATCAAAGAAATTCGAGCTTCTACCGATGCAGCTATCAGAAATCAAGGAGCTTCAATTAAGACCTTGGAAATTTCAGATTGGACAGATGAGCAAAGTCTTACAAGAAAGAGGATTTGAAAGTCTGCCAAGCTCGACGGAAACGAACCTAAGGGATCATGTCAAATCGATTTCGACTGCTAAAGCTGATTCAACTAGGATCGCCATATAAATCAGGCCATAGTCATATAGACTCACAGATCAGTAACCATATTGTTTGAATAGTTCACTCTTTCTAGGTGACTACATGATTATCTACTATGGATGAGGTGGAAGGAGGCACGTAAATTGAAGATTTGGAAAAATCATTCAATCGGACCACACTTCACGATGACACCTTTGTAATCAGAAAGGAATTAGACCTAGAAGTTTTACTCTACCAGGTTTTAATTATAATGTTTGTTTTGAAATAAAGCCTTGTTGAACTAGAGCAAGTGTAAGTGTATGTCATTCTCTACCTACACAACTTGATTTAGAAGATTAGCTATACTAGGTTAACTGTTGAAATGGCTGATAGAACGATTAAACATCCAAGAGGTATTGCTGAAAATGTGCTAGTTAGGATTGGTAAATTTATTTTTCCTATAGACTTTATTATCTTGGACATACCCGAGGATGACGATGTCTCTTTGATCCTCGAAGGACCATTCTTGTCTACCGCCCATGCCAAGATAGATGTTTTTAAAAGAAAATCACTCTAAGGGTTGTGGAAGAGAAAATTGTTTTCATAAAGCTTTAAACAGCTTTACTAGCATAAATTAAAACGGTTCTATATTGTAAAGAAAGAACGATCTTTCTTTTCCCAACTGAGCTTATAAGTGAGGCTTGCTAATGAATCATTTGCCCACACTATGGTGATTATATTGAATTAAATGACTTGCAAACGCGTAAAACCCTAAAAATAAGTTGTGCATTACATAATGTCGTACAATGACCTAAGTTACGAGGTGTTATAGATTAGGGTAGGTTCGCTTCCTGGATGGTCAGTTGCATGACTCAGCTGATGGATGCTAGTGGTCGCACCTACCAGGCCTTCGACAACACTCTCGTAGGTAGCTCGCGGTTACCCTACCAGAGACGTACCAAATGTAGGACCGACGACGCCAGCACCTTAGCTCTACAGCAGCCAGACCCATGATCCCTCTGCTCCTTATATTTTTGTTTATATCTTTTGAACATTTATTTATTCATGTCATGATGTATCTAACTCAAAACAGGTTGTTATTTATTTATGTATATTATGATGTGATGGTTTTTGACTTGTTTGTTAATGATAGAATCAAGCCTGGCAGTAAGTTCAACAACATAGCTTATTATTGGATTACAAACTCAAGGACCCTAACATGCATGAATTTACAAGTATGAGCGATTAAAGGAAGAAAGAAGCTGAGGAGAAAAAGTGTAACTTAAATACTGGATTAAAGAAAAGTGCTTACCGGGAGACAACCCGGTTGTTTTTATTTGTTTGTCATTTGTCGTTTAATTGTTTGCTGAGTCTATCTTCCCAGATATTCCATACGGCGTATCGGTCTTTAAATTCTGCATTTAAATTCTTGCAAACTTTAAAACATTTACATGATGCAATACGGCTTATCCTTGGGTTTGGGATACGCCGTATTGACTACCTGTACAGTATGTGTGTTTATTTTTCTGCATTTTAACCATTGTAAAACTGAGATAGGAATTGCACTCTTTGTCATCTAACTTTTATGCAGGACCTTGCTGTAACAAAATCAACGAGTTGGTGATGGTATACTCTGAAAAAGACGTGTGTTGAACTCATACGGGCATTCTGACACCTCGTCAACACACTTTTGCTCAAGAAATCATATTGGAGAATCATCTCGAACAACATATCAGGGGAGTTCCTCATTCTAATTCTATTTCCCATTTTCTTTCATTGTTTTATCTATACAACAAGGACGTTGTATAACTTAAGTGGGGGGATAGAGAATTAGAACGCCTACTTATCCTTATTTTTACAAATAATATGCAATATGCTTAAATTAAGCCAAATTAAAAAAAAAATTGGCATAACTTTTGTAAAAATACTAGTTACATGACCTCAAGCACAATAACCCTTAATGTCAAATTGTGAGAATTAAGCCTATTCTGTTTCCAGATGTTTACCAAAAAATTCCACAAAATTATGAGTGTGTCGGTGATGTAGTTGACTTTAGAACTTGGCTTGGTATATCACTCGAGACCACAATGACGAGTACTATGGACTTAGATGGAGTAACATGTTTAACTGGTAATTTTCTAAGAATACATCAAAAAGCCTATATGTTGTGATATTAACTAACCACACTGGTTAGTTAACCCCCGTATAACCCTTTGCTTACTCTCACTATAAGAGTAAGATCCCCTAGAAAAACCTGTTGAGCCATTCCTGTCTTTTTCACACCAAAATGTTTATTTCGTTGCACCTTTACACCTTAGCCTACCCTGTAGATTAAGCCTATTTAATCAAAGTTGCTAGTTGCTTTTGTGTAAAGTTTTGTATTTCCTGTGTGAAAGTGAAATTTTCTATCTCCGGTTAGGTCAGGAAATTTCACAATGCAATGGGAATGTAAAAGTATGTAGCTCGTGTATTTTGCTACTTTCGCAATTATGTTCTATGTCCGAAGATGAAGTGTTTAAAGAAAATTATCTGATCATTATTGATGTGAAAGACGGTGAAATTCACCGAGATTCCTGCCTTGTTGATGTTGATGAAAACAATTCAAAAAAGAAACCGCAACAAAAAAGAAGGATGGAATGAAGATAGTTGGTTCACTGAGCTTAAACTAAAAAATTACTTGGAGAATCGATTCTTCGTTGAAATGTGGTAAAAATCAACGATGTATAGTTTTGTATTAAGTAGCCGATATCACCACTTGCCTTGTAAAAGTATGTAAAGTTTGGGAAATTGTATCGCGCTTGCCGCGCGACGTTATGGGAACGCTAACTTAGGTTGTCTTTGTCACTCTATGATCGAGACGTTTGTATATATTTCTGAGTCTTTGATATGTGTTTAATTACACATACCATTTTTCATATTAAGCGAGCCTAAATGACTAAAAACATACCAAAAATACATTGTATTTGTATGTTTGCATTTGTATTATGCAGGAACGGATATTTAAGAAAAGTACAAAAAGAAAGCCAAAGACAAACAAATCCAAGCACGGAGTGGAAAGGGCAAAGTCAAAAGTCATCAAATGATAGTTATTACAACTTGATGGAGTTAAAAACTGCCACAGTCTAAAGTTGTATTACAAAGTTATAAGAAAGGAGGGACCAAAGTTGCAAACCGGGTAGAGATTACATTTAAGTTATACAACTTGAGGGGACCAAACTGCCTACTCCCCCAAAAAGTCTTCTTTCCCGCCCCAAAAACCCAGTTACATTCTGCTACTGTGATCCCAGTCCCTACTTTCTTTCCTGCAAAACACTTTCTATCCCCTAAGCCAAATCTTTTCATTCAAACCCTACTAACCCCCCCCCCCCCCCCCAGGCTGTCTATAAGTCCATGGTTGCAATCCCTCTCCATTCCCAAAAACATATTTTCGACATGGTAAGATTGTTTCAAAGAAGCACAAAAAGAATTGAAGGCTGGGATTTGCTTGAGTCTCTCCTCACACAACAAGCACACTTGGTTTTATCTCTACAAAGAAGCACAAGCTGCAAGTTGAAGACTTCGGCTATAAATAAGTGCCTTTGTAAGCCTATGAGGGAACCAGTTTTAATTTTTGATGATAACTTCGTTTATTTTTAAGTCATTTACAGCTTTTACTTTAGTTTTGCTACACTTTTTGTTTTAATGCAAAGTTGATGTTTTTAAAGTCAATTTACAATACCACGTGTTAAGTTTCTGTAATCATATTGTTTTTGTAGTTTAAACGTTCTATCCACAGCTTATCATATGCTGTTTTCTATGAAGTAAATATAATAGGTTAAGTAGTCACAACAAAACTCCACACCTCCCACACAAACAACCTAACTCAACACCGGTTATGTAGTTTAAGAGAAAATATTAAATATCACTCTCAAATATACCACAGCTTATGTTATGGATGATAAGCCAGTTATGGATGGGCTTATGGACTCTCACTAGCTTGTTTTATACAAGCTAGAGCTTGTAGATTATTTGTTTAACCTTGTTTTGAGCAAGGGTGTTGTGAGTTTTTCTTTTTCTTATTGTTCTTATTCTCTACAGAACTGTTTTAAGTGCTTATTTTGCTTATTTGCTAGTTGAAAAGTGTTTGTATTACTTTCTTACTTAGTACTGTTAGTTTACTTGTTAAAACTGTTAGTTATAAGTTAATACTGCTAGTTGACTTTTGGAGCAGTACTAACTTAAAGCTACCAGTACTAACTCCAAGTTAGTACTGCTAGTTCATTTTTCTTGGATTTCAAAGGTAGCAGTACTAACTCAGCACTAGCAGTACTAACTACAGTTAATACTGTTAGTTAGAACTATTAGTACTGGTAGTTCATTCTACCTTATCAGCTTATTATTTCTGCTTATTTAAAGATTTCATTAGCTTTTTAGAGTAGACTAAACCATTTTCCTTTGCTGTTGCTTATTTAAGCTTGTTTTCCTTTTTAAAGTATTTTTAATAATGTATCAGTTTGTAGCTTTTTAGCTTATTTGTCATTTTTAGTTCATTCTAGTTGCTTATTCTTATTACTAAGTGCTTATTAAGGTTAGGTGAACTTCTGTTTTAGCTTGTTTGCTTATTTATTAATTCTTTAAGTCTTGTTAGCCTAGCAGTACTAACCTTAAGCTAACAGTACTAACTTTAGCCTAGCAGTACTAACTCCAAGTTAGTACTGGTAGTTAAAACTGTTAGTACTGTTGTGTTTATCTTGTTAAATTTAGCTTAATTGCTTTTTGTATTTGCTTATTTAGAGTTAGTTTAGCTTATTTAATTTGTCTTAAGTTTATTTGAGCTTATTTGTGTCTTAGTTTAAAGTTTTAAAGTGTTTTTGTCATTCCTAGTTTTGATTCTTGTTCTAGCTTATTCTCTTTGCTATTTTTATGTGCTTTTGCTTATTTTTATCAGATTTAATGCCCAATCATTCCTTGTGACATTCAAACACAAATCATCAATCGTCTCTCGATTTTCCATTCTAGCCTCGTTGGGACATAACGACCCGGAGACACCCTATACTGCTTCCGGTTTCATTGCACTCGCGTGATTTCGTCCCTTGGTGTATTTATATCACGTATAGATAGGTTTTAAGGGGTGAGTTTGCGCGAGTCAAATTTTGGCGCCGCTGCCGGGAGTGTTTTGAAACGAATTTCGTTACATTTGACAAATTGTTTTTAAATCTGTGAATATTTTCTTTATAAAAACATAAAAAGTACAAAAATATTTTTCATTTTCTTTTATTAGTATAATTATCATATAAAAACAAAAAAAAAACCAAAAATATAAAAACATTTTCATTAAAAGTAATAAAACTTCACAAATTGGTTAAAAATACCAAAATTATAATATTCTCAATTGGGTATTATCATAATAACTTTCGGTGAAACTTATTGGTTTCCCCAATCTCAAATCAAAGATTTTTAAACTTACTACTTTGTGTCCCTTACGACGTACGGCTCACCTTGAAAAGTTAAACAAGCTATAAAGTGGGTATAAGGAGGGTTGTTCCAAGGAACTACGACCCGAAAGGAGAAATAAGCTTCGCGCTATTCCTACTCCTCCGCTCACCTGTGCGTTTATCTTTTTGAGAGCTACCGTGAAGTAAGTAGACTATTTGGGTTCAAGTTGTCTAGTTTTAGGTTCCTGTCCGTTTAAAATAGATTGTGAATAAACTGAAAAACCAAAAAAATTAGTGTAAATTTTCTTTTTATATCTCTATTTTAGTGCATGCGCACTCGTTCTAAGGCTCGTCGTCTACAACAACAACAACAAGATCCTGAATATTGCTTGAACCTCCCAATATACGATGGCTGAAATTCGTACTATGGCAGAAGAATTGCTCCAGGCTCCCACGAGGGATACGAGGACGCAATTGTCATGTTCCTGAATTCGATAGCAGCAAAATTTTGAGATCAAAGCATGGGGTGTACTCTTGTCCAGAACAAGCAGTTCTTCGGACATGACAAAGAGGACCCACATGCCCACATCCGTTACTTCAATAAAATCACCTCTACTTTGAGATATCCTAATGTCCCGACCACATCAATTAAGTTGATGCTTTTTCCTTTCTCTCTCGAGGGGGCAGCCCGAATATGGCTTGAGAAAGAACCCCCTCGATCAATTCAGACATGGGATGATCTCGTTGCTAAATTCATAAATCAGTTTTTCCCACCTTCTAAAACGACAAATCTTCGGAACGAAATTACAAATTTCAAACAAAGATTTGATGAGTCGTTTAGTGAGGCTTGGGATCGATTCAAAGATCTTCTCCGAGCATGTCCACATCATGGATTCTCGGAGCTTCACCATGGTATTACATTTTTACAATGCCTAATGTTAGTGATCAAGACTCTTTGAAACTGCGCAGGTGGTAACTTTTTGGACATAAGGCCGCTGAATTGCTCAAGCATCACGAAAAGCAGTCCAAGTTCGTAACTCCCGAAGCTAAAGCCTTTGTTGCTAAGTGAGCCGAGCGCTTCCACCTCGGAGTATCTCTCGATGTTGAGAATTGAAAGATATGGTTAGAGCTCTTACTCTGGGTACAAGCAGACATCTCCAGTTCCAGGCTCCCTGCTCCCGGTATAAAGCGGTTTTGAGCAAAGTTGTGTTACATGCGGAGGTGTCCCACTCATATCTTATTGTACCGGCTACCGATAGCAACAATTACCGAGACAACATTCCAAGAACTACGTTCTCAAGCAGCCACAAGCAAATTTCAACCAAGGAAATTCTGGTCTATCGTACCGCCACCGATGGCGAACCATCAGACCACCGGGTTTTCCTCCATGCAACAAAACAACCAAGCAATCAATCAGAATCGTTGGAACCAGGACCAAAACCGTGGAATGGTCTACAACCAGGGTCAATCCAACGATCCCCTAGGTTCTACCAAAGCCCCAATGGTATCAAAAAAACCCGGTTAATAAACACAGCTTACAAGCTTCCAGCTCATCAGCTTCGGGGTTGTGTCAAAAATGATTTTTGAGAGCTATGTCAAAGCTAATGATGCGGTCATGCAAAATATGCAAAACCAAATATGCAAACATACCGACTTGCTCACCAAAATCGTAAATTTCAATCAAGCTTAGCTTCTACTTCAAGTTCAGGTTCTCTTTCCTCAGAACACCGTTGCTAACCGAAGGGTGAATTGTAAAGTAATCACCACCAAAGCGGTTTGTTTCATATGATGGACCTCAAATTCCCCTCCGGAAATGGAAGTTGAAACGAGGTACACAAAGGACACGGTGCTTCCTCCTACGGAAGTACAAAGACGTCCACTTCCCCTAACCTCCAATAGGCCAAGTCGATGAACCAGTGTCATACCTAGAGCCAAAACGCCTTTACCATATCCAACTAGGGGTAAACAAGGAGAAAATCGCGAAAAAGACGGACTTTTAGCTTTGAAATTCATTGGAAATCTTTTTCGGAATCTCCCGTTTCGAGCTGAGCTTCGCAGATTCTCTCCTACCACATGCTAAGTTTGCTCGATGTTCAGAATATCTTTTGAACACAAGACAAGATCTTTGGAATTAACCAAACTCGGTTAATGAAAATTGCTCGGCAGTCATCCTAAAGACATTTCCCGAGAAATTAGGAGACCCGGGTAGGTTTCTGATACCGTGTGATTTTCCAGAGATGGATGAATGCTTAGCCCTAGCCGATCTTGGTGCAAGCATCAATCTAATGCCACTCTCCGTTTTTGAAAAGCTTAATCGCCAGGACTAACCAAAAGAGGTATAGGTACTCGAGTTAGCCGATTCTGATCAATCTCCACTCTACCGGCATCAGCCGAAGATGTTTTTGTAAAGGTTGGAAAACTTTCTACTTTCAGCCGGATTTTTGTTGTAGTTGACTATGATGCCGACCCTAGAGTCCGTTGATTTTAGGGAAGGACCTTTCTTAAAGAACGGCAAGAGCTTTGATTGATGCTACACGGGTGAGGATGACCTTAAGACCTGATGGACAAATCCGTGTCTTTCAAAGTGGTGTATACGAAAAATTTCTTCTTACATATGCCTATGTGGGAATCAGTTTACAAGGTCGACTTTATTGATTATAGCGTGGAGGGAATATTCTCAAGAAGTTGTAGGATTCTCGGAAGTATTAGCAAATGAAATATCCACTCCTTACTTTGAACCGATTGTGATATCCACTTCTCCCACCCTCACTCATATTCGTGTGGTAGTGATTTCATTCTTGAAGAAATCGAAGGCTAAACTTTTTGATACTTCGTATAAAGCAGGAATTGATGATGCGATTGATCCCGAGACTGACATTTCTCTTGAAGGCTATGTGAATAGTGAGCCTTTTATCACCATTCCAACCATGCAAATTATTTTCATGAGGTTTGAAAAGACCTTAAGATTTGTGAAGCCAAACCGATGAAACATCAATTGCATGAACCTTCCGAGGTACAGAGCTCAAGGACTAACTCCCCACTTGATATGCATTTTTAGAGGGTGACAACAGTACCGTCATCATTCGTTAAAGATTTGAGTGTAGGGGAGGTAAGCGCCTCATAAAGGTGTTGCAGTCCCACAAGCGAGCCATCGCTTGGAAACTCTCCGATATCAAGGGTATTAACCCGGAATTTTGTTACTCACAAAATTCTAATGGGAAGAGGACTTACACACCAGGTTCCAACATTCAGAGACGGGTAAGTAAACCAAACAATCCACCGATGTCATAAAAAAAGGATGTTGAAAATATTCTTTGAACGGCTGGATTAATTTCCCTATCTCGGCATAGTCCCGGGTAAGCCCGGTACAATGTGTCAAAGGAAAGGTGGTTTTTCCGTAGTTGAGAATGAGCAAAATGAGTTGATCCCAACTCGACTAGTTACGGGATGGCGGGTATGCATTGACTACCGAAAGTTGAATGAAGCCACCCGAAAGGACCATTTTCCACTACCATTCATGGACCAAATGCTCGAGAGGCTTGCGGGAAACGAATACTATTGTTTTCTCGATGGTTTCTCGGGTTATTTTCAAATACCCATCGACCCAAATGATCAGGAAAAGACAACATTTACTTGCCCATACGGAAATTAGCCTACGAGCACTGCCCTTTGGCTCTGCAATGCACAGGCAATTTCCAGAGATGTATGATGGCAATCTTCCATGGACATGATCGAAAAAAAACGAGGAGTGTTTATGGAGGGCTTTTCGATTTTTTGGAAGTTCTTTCTCTACATGCCTACCCATTGGAAGAGATGCTTACAGCGGTGTGAAGACACCAATTTAGCTCTAAACTGGGAGAAAACTCCATTTCATGGGTTAAGGAAGGCATGTTATTGGACATAAAAATCTCCAAGTCGGGATTGAGGTCGATCGTGCTAAGAAGACGTTATCGCAAAGCTCCCTCACCGACTACTGTAAAAGGATCCGTAGTTTTCTTGGGCTGGCCGGTTTTATAGAAGATTATCAGAATTTCTCCAAAAATGAGCCCGTCCATGCCCATTTGCTTGAAAAGAGGACTTCGTTTTTATTTCTCAAAAGAGTGTATTGAAGCATTTACCACTCTCAAGATGAATCTAACCGAGTGGCCACCAATCCTGATTGACCCAAACTGGAATGAAAACCATTGAACGTATGTGCGATGGAGCAATTTCGCATTAGGTGCAGTCTTGGGGAGCAACGTCCTGTGAAACATTTCAGGCCTATCATATGCAAGCAAAACTATGATGAGGCGGAATCACGTTACAACCACAACGGCAAAAGAAAAATGTTAGCCGTGGTGTAACGCATTCGAAAATTCCGATCTTACCTTGTCATGAAACAAATGCACTGTGATAAGGATCATTCCGCCCTTAAGTAATCTCTTGCAAGAAAGATTCTAAGGCGAGATGCTCCGATGGGTTCTGCCTCTTCAAGGAATCTGGACTTTGATGTACGTTGACACGAAAGCGAGTGAGACCTATCGGCCTGGTTCTCTATCTACCGATTAGAGAATCCTCACGAGAAGGAGCTCGATCCAATGGAGATAATGAAACTTTTCCTCTTGAAAACTCTAAGATTCGTTTAGTGCTTTGTGCTAGTACCCCATGGTTTGCTGGACATCGCAAACTATCTTGCGGGGAAATTTCGTGTTCAAAGGGATGTAACCCCTAGCAGAAAAGAAAAATTCTTCAAAGAAGTGAAGCATTATTTTCTGGGAAGATCCTTTCTGTTTAAAAATCTGTGCGGATCAAGTTAATTCGACGTTGTATTTTTGGCAAAGAAGCCCATGACTCCTCAGGGCTTTGCTACGATGGTTCCCACCGAGTGGACATCAGGTGCTTACTACTCAGCAAGAAACGTTTCAGATTTCCGGGATTCTTTTGGCCCACAATCTACAAAGATGCCCATGAGTTGGTTAAAAACTCAACCTCATGCCAGCGTCAAGGAAAATTTCACAAACGGGAATGAGATGCAAAAATTCCAATCAAGTTTGTGAAAATCTTTGTACGTCTGGGGCATGACTTTATGGGGCCTTTTCCCATCATCCAAAGGCAACATATACATCCTCGTGGCCGTTGATTATTTATCAAAAGGGTTGAAGCAAAATCACTCCCCGACCCAATGACGCCCGAGTGTTGTAAATTTCTTAATCTCTCTTTCGCCAGATTCGTGCCCCTCGTGCAATCATAAGTGATCGCGGAACCCCTTTTTTGCAATGACCAATTTGCAAAGTCAGGTTCATGCTTAATTAACGGAGTCACTCATCGTCTCTCCCACGCGTATCATCCACAAACAAGTGGACAGTTGAGGTATCCAATCGTGGTTCATTAGTTGAGCGAATTCTTGAAGAACTTGGGCCCGAAAACCGTACCTTTGGATCAGATAAGCTCGATGATGCTTTCTGGCTTTCGCACGCTTACAAACACACCATTGATGTACTCATATAAGTGGTTTACGGAAAAGCCTGCCATTTGCCAATTGAGTTAAAACACGAAGGCCTCCTGGGCATTGGCGCATGAAACATACGGGAACTTTGACCTGTAAACCGCTGGTGCCACAGGAAATTCAGCCTGAATGACATAATGAGCTCAGTTGATGGAAGCTTATGAGAACTCTTTGATCTATAAAGAAAAGACAAAAAGGATTCACGACTCCAAGATCAAAAATCGCGTTTTCAACATCGGTGATCGAGTCCTCCTCTTTAACTCTAGATTAAAGATTTTCTCAGGAAAGCTTAAAACCCGCTGGTCAGGACCATTCACTATCACACAAGTTTTCCCGTACGGCACCGTCGAGTTATCTCAAAACTCCGGGCCAAACTTCAAAGTGAATGGTCATCGTATTAAACACTACTTTGGAGGGGACGTACCACAATTGGTAGTCCCAGATCTCCAAACATTCCCTAATGTCCAATAAATTCAGGTGACGGGTCAAGCATAGCGACCTTAAACAAGCGCTTCGTGGGAGGCACCCCATGCTTATCTTTCTATCTTCTTTCTATTTTTCTAATTGTGTGACGTGAGGAGGTTTGCCTCTTCCATTCCCGTGTTTCGTGTTTGTGTTGTTAATTGTCCAGGATTGCCCGGATTGTGAAGAACTCTCGTGCTTGTATTTTTATCAAGAGTTTCACATCCTCAGCTTCATTTTGGGAATCCAGTATCCAAATCTAATCGACTAACGTTTTATCTTTTGGCACACTTCATAAATGGCCTTAGAATTGCGTAAGAGCCCCTTTGAAACATCGAGGACGATGTTTAGTTCTAGTATGGGGGGGATCTTCGATTTGATTTTTGCCTGCAGCCGTTGTTATCACGTAATCCCGTTTTTACCACCAAATTTTTGCAAAAATACCAAAAAAATGAAAAAAATTAAAATTTTCAAAAATAAAATAAGTGTTTTGTCACAGTTTCGACTTTCCTAATGGGTAGAATGAGAATAATTTTTGACTCGATCGGGCGTGTTGAGCCCTAGCTAGTTCCTAAATTTTTGTGCTAAGCTTTCACGAGGTGAAGAACAAGAAGTGATAGAGTTAAATATAAGTTTATGTGCTGAGCAAGATTCTTCTAGAGCTTATATGAGTAACTTGTGGCTTTTTCTCCCATTAGCTTTTAATCCGCCTAATCATACGTGCTCATTTCAATTCAACTAAGTCAATCGATGTTTTTAGAAAAAGCTTCAAATTTGTAACTTGATTCTTTAAAACGAGTTTTCTCTGTTCTTAGTAAATTGAAAGTTAAAATGCCAAAGAAGCATGAATGAAATATGAATGCAAAAATGCATGAATATTAAAATTATGCCAATGAAGCATACATTTGAGTATATGGAGCAAGTAAAAGATGTGTCGTGATATCCCACTCCGCTAACCACGAGGTGGGGGTTCAAACTAAGACATCTTTACTTCTAGGGATTTGGTGTGTTGTGATATCTCGCTTAGAAGAAAGGTCTAGGTGAGGGTTCAAACTAAGACACCTATCCTTAGCCATTTTAGGAAGAAGGTGTTGATGTGATTTCCCACTACGCTAGCAACGGGGTGGGTTTTCAAACTAAGAACGGTCGTTGGTTGTGGATATCCACCCAGGGAAGCGACGGCCTAGGTTGGTGTTTCAACTAAGCAACGCATTTCCTAGCCTTAAGAACTCTATGATTATTGATGATTAAAAATATTGCAAAAGTTTACAGTCAATAACTGTCGTCTTTAAAATCAAGTTACAAGATTTCTAATAATGTGTTGCTTTGAGTATAATTCATTCTGAATTACGACTAAGAGTGGAAGTTAATCTAATATTCTATCAGTATTTTAATCTATCTAGATTAGTCTAATTAAAGGTTAAACCTATGCTATACATATTCACTAGAGGTAATAGGAGGGTTTTTCAGCTTGAAAGACCGGCACAGGTTTATGATGACAAATATCAATTCTAAGCACAATAAACACAAAAGACAAATAACAAAGATAAGAGAGCGGTACAAGCCAAATAAAAGAAAACTGTATTAACCATGTTAATCTGATTATATGCTGGTTTGATTCATTAGTGCAATGGTTGTTTATCTCGAGGCGGCATATCATTCTTAAGACTTAGGCGGTTCTTCATCCTAAGACCTAGATACGAACAATCCTGTCACGATTAACGCATCCGCATAAAGCATCCTAAAGTCTAATTATAATCTATCATAGGTAATTAAAGCAGTGGTAATCCTGTTAATACCCTAGCCCATCAGGACTTTACCTACTTATTGCTTGATGTTGTTTTATATGCCGGTAGTTGATATGTGTTTAATTACACATACCATTTTCCACTATAAACGGACTTAAATGACTAAAAACATACCAAAAATACATTGTATTTGTATGTTTGCATTTGTATTGTGCAGGAAACGGATATTCAAGAAAAGGAGCAAAAAGAAAGCCAAAGACAAACAAATCCAAGCACGGAGTGGAAAGGGCAAAGTCAAAAGTCATCAAAATGAAGAAAATACAACTTGAGGGGCTAAAACTGCCAAGTCTAAAGTTGTATTACAAAGTTATAAGAAAGGAGGGATCAAAGTTGCAAACCGGGTAGAGATTACATTTAAGTTATACAACTTGAGGGGACCAAACTGCCAACTTACCCTAAAGCCATCTTTCCCGCCTAACACAAACCCAGTTACAACTTGTATGTCGCCCCATACTTCTTCCCTGCAAAACCACTTCTCTCCCTAGCCAAAATCATTTCATCCACCCTACTAACCCCCCCCCCCGCTGTATAAAGTCCATGTTGGCAATCCCTAACCTTTCCCAAAGCATTTTCGATGGCTGAGATTGTCTCCAAAGAAGCTCAAAAGAAATCAAAGGCTGGGATTTGCTTTAGACTCTCCTCACACAACAAGCACACTTGTTTCTATCTCTACAAAGAAGCACAAGCTGCAAGTTGAAGACTTCGGCTATAAATAGAGCTTTTTGTAAGCCTTTGAGGCATCTAGTTTTTTAGTTTTTAATCTTAAAAATAATTTAGCTTATTTTCAGTTTGTTTCAAGTCATTTACAGCTTTACTTCATCTTGTAACACTTCGAAAGATAATGCAAGTTTGAATTTTTAGTCAATTTACAATAACAGGTGTTAGGTTTCTAATCATATTGTTTTGTGTTTAAAAGCCTCACCACAGCCTTACCTCATAAGCTGTTTTCATCAAGTAAAAATAAAAAGTTAATTATTTTAAGTATAAAATCATAAGTATCACTCTGAAATACACCACAACTGTATGTTATTGGATATAAGCAGTTCTGGATGGGCTTTATGGGAGATCTTACTAGCTCTTGTAGATTCATTATTTGACCCTGTTTTAAGCAAGGGTGTTGCAAGTTTCTCTTTTTCTTGTTTTTCTTATTCTCTGCAGAACTGTTTTAAGTGCTTATTTTGCTTATTTGCTAGTTGAAAAGTATTTGTATTACTTTCTTACTTAGTACTGTTAGTTTATTTGTTGAAACTGCTAGTTATAAGTTAACACTGCTAGGCCATTACAGCTTCTTTAAGTGCTTATTCTTGATTGAAAGTTGCTTATAAGTGTTTTAATTTATTACTTGATAATCTGTTTTTAATTAATATAAAAAGAAAAAATGATTCTTGAAAACTTTCAAGAGTATTTTCAACTAGCAGTACTAACTTGTAGTTAGTACTGCTAGTTCACTTTTGGAACAGCACTAACTTATGCTAGTTCAATTTCTTGGATTTCAAAGGTAGCAGTACTAACTAACACTAGCAGTACTAACTAACACTAGCAGTACTAACTTTAAGTTAATACTGGTAGTTAATACTGGTAGTACTGTTGTTAGTACTGTTGTGTTTCTCTTGTTTAATTTAGCTTAATTGCTTTTTATATTTACTTATTTAGAGTTAGTTTAGCTTATTTAACTTATCTTAAGTTTATTTGAGCTTATTTGTGTCTTAGTTTAAAGTTTTAACGTGTTTTTGTCATTCCTAGTCTTGATTCTTGTTCTAGTTTATTCTCTTTGCTATTTTTATGTGTTTTTGCTTATTGTTATAAATTTTAGTGCCAAATCATTCCTTGTGACATCCAAACACAAATCATCAATCGTCTTGCGATTTTCCATTTCAGCCTCGTTGGGACATAACGACCCGGAGACACCCTATACTGCTTCCGGTTTCTTGATTTTGTGGGTCCTGATCCTTGTTTTATATTTATAGATGTCTATGTCTATCTATATATAATAAGGGGGTGTAAGTTCGCGCGAGTCATTTCTCTTTTAATATTTTGAATGCTTTTTGACATTCATCGTTGAATTCAAATAGAGTATCTTTTTCAAGCAGTTTAGTTAGAGGTCGAGCAATTTTTGAAAAATATTTACTGAAACGTCGGTAAAAACCGGCATGTCCAAGAAAGCTTCTAACTCCTTTGATGTTAGTAGGGGGCGGAAGTTTTGAGATTACGTTGATTTTTGCTTTGTCAACTTCTAGTCCTGCGCTAGACACCTTGTGTCCAAGCACAATTCCTTCTTTGACCATGAAGTGATATTTTTCCTAATTAAGGACAAGATGAGCATCTTTACAATGTTGGAGCATTTTATCGAGATTGTTTAGGCATTTGTCGAAAGAGTCTCCAAAGACGGAGAAATCGTCCATGAATACTTCGACGAATTCTTTGATCATGTCGTGAAAGATTGCTAACATGCATCTTTGGAACGTAGTTGAGGCATTACATATCCCGAAAAGCATTCTCCTATAAGCGTATGTTCCGAAAGTACATGTGAATTTTGTTTTATCTTGATCCATAGGATCGATAGAAATTTGAAAATATCCAGAAAAACCATCGAGGAAACAGAAATATTTATTTTCTACGAGTCTTTCTAACATTTGATCCATAAACGGCAAGGGAAAATGATCCTTTGCGGTTCCTTCATTGAGTTTATGATAATCGATGCATACTCGCCAACCCGTAATGGTTCTTGTTTGGAACACAAGCGTTCATCAATTGTCTTTATTTGTGACAATTGTTAATTACTACCTTTATTTTGGGTTTACGACAGTGGAATAGGGTGACCTACCTAAGCGGGGACTATCGGCAATTGGATAGATAATACCGGTATCTAAGAGTTTCACTCACGATTGATTTCTTAACAACTTTTTGTATATTTGGATTCAACCTTCTTTGTTTTTGGACAACTGGTTTCTTATCATCCAGAAGTTGGATTCTCTATGTTTCTAAAGAATGATGGACCAGTATACCCTAGGATGTTAGTTGTTTTCCAAGCAAAAGCTTCTTTATGTTTTTTAAGGACGGATATATTGCCTTTGTTTTGAGAAGATAATTGAGATGATACGATTATAGGGAGAAAAGGATGGTTCTTACTAACGATGACATATTCCAAAATTATCAGGAAGGGGTTATGTTCCAAGTCCGTAAAGAGGTTCTTCGAGAGTTGTTTTGATTTTTATAATCGGTGTTGATGGCGATTTTCTGAATGGTGGTTTCTTCTGTTGTCGGATTCAAAATCAGAATTTGCCTCGGCAGTAATTCCATGAATTCATCGAATTTAGTAACTCCTCTTTCTTCTTAGAGAAGCTGTTCCTCTCGATAGAATGGAGGATTTTTTTGTTCCTTCGTCTAGGAAGAGCGTCGAAATATTATTCTAAAATTTCATCGATAACATTAATACTAAACATGTATCATTGTTTGAGTAAGAGATTTTTTTATCGCAGAGTCAATATTAATGATCATTCGTTCAGTCCCAACTCTAAGATTGAGTTGTTTCTGTTTAACTCAAATAACTGCATTAGCAGTGTGAAGAAAGGGTCGTCCCAAAATGAGGGGAACTTTGTTGTCTTCTTCTATTTTGAGAATAACGAAATCGGCAGGAAAATGAATTTACCAACTTCAACGAGCATATTTTCAGCTATTCCAACAGGGTATTGGAACGATCTGTCAGCTAATCTTACGCTTATTTTGGAAGGTTTAAGAGTTTCGATGAGATAATTTTGCATATAAGGAATATGGCATAAGGTTAATGCTAGCACCAAGATTGGCCAAAGCATTGCAGGAGAAAGTTTTGTTGAAATTACATGGAATAAGGAAACTTCCTGGGTCTCCGAGTTTTGGTGGAACTTTATTTTGGATCATCGCTGAACTTTCATCGCTTAGGAAAGCGGTAGAAATTTGTTCAATTTTATGTTTGTTGCTTATGAGTTCTTTGTGAAATTTTCCATAGTTAGGCATTCCGGCTAAGACGTCGACAAAAGGTACGTTGATTCGAATGGCTCGGATCATGTCAAGAAATTTTCCATATTGGGCCTCCATTTTTTTAAGGCGTTAAGGATACGGGATCTTTGGTTTGTATGGTTTGGGTAACGGTGTTTCTTTGACTGGTTTTGAGGGTTGAATTTTTGGTTGTTGTGTAGGTTCATCGTCTTCATCATCGCTATTAAAGTTGATAAAGTTTTTAGATTTGTTTCGTTCATTCGGGTTATCTGGTGGATTATAGGAGAGAGGAGATATACTTCTTGTGAGATATCGCCGCTCACTTCAACATGTCATTTGAGCTTGCTTTGGTTGGTAAGCTTTTGACATCCCCTAATTGTTACGCGCTATGCGTGTTACTTGGAAGAGATCCAGAAGGTCAACTAGATTGCTTGTCAGCGAGTCTGTCAAACTTAGTTTCAAGATTTTAGATTGAAGCTTGATGATTTTTGGCTACTGTTTCGAGTTGAGTTTTGAGGTCCATAAATGTTTCTTTAACAAAAGCATTGGTTGATTGCTGAGATTTCATGAAATCGTTGAATTGCCTTTGAAGATCGTATGGTTTGTCATCGGTGTTGGATCGCTAGTTGTCTCGGTTATAATCATTTCGTCTACTTGAACGCCAATTATCGCGATTTGAGTCTCGGTTGCGGTAATCATTGTAAAAGCAAGTCTTACGAAAGGTTTGCATGAATTTAGCTTCTTCTTCACAGGACATATGCATGTCATCATCGTCAAGATTAGGTGTTGGTTGTTTAGCACGAGATTGTGTCTTTGTACTGAGCATCTATTTTTATGGTCATGGCATCCATTCGGGCCATAATTTTGTTAGTATCAGAATTACTACTACCTTCATCGGAGAAAGCAACAGTTTTCTTAAGAGATGTTTTGGTTTTTTGATTTTTAGCCCAATCGAGCTTGAGTAAGACTTTATCTTCGAGAAGCTGATAAGCTTGATTTGGTGTTTTATAGAGGAAAATACCACCAACTGTGGCATTTAGAACTTCTTAGGTTACTTCGCTGAGACCATGATACAAGATTTTGATAATATTGCCTTTGGAAAGGTTATGACCATGGCAGTTTCAGAGCATTTCTTTCATACGAAGCCAAGCATCGGTTAGAGATTCAATTTCATGTTGAGAAAAGGCACGGATTTCTTTGAGGAGTCGGTCGAAAAGAGCTGGGGGAAAGAATCGGCTAATGAAAGTAGTTCGAACTTCATCCTATGTTTTGATAGTTCCTTCGTTGAGTTCGTCCAACCATGTTTTTGCTTCTCCAGTGAGTGATAGGGGAAACATCATTAGGCGGACAACTTCATTTTCGGTATCTCTGTATTTAAACATATCGCAGATTCTGAGGAATTCATGAATGTGTTTGTGAGGATCGGTTTTGGTTCTGCCATCAAATTGGTTTCCTTTGACAAGAGTCAAGTGGTTACCTTTACTAGCAAATTCATTTGCGGTTTAAGGAATAGTGATTGCGGAACTGGGAGTTGGTGCGACAACATGGTCAGCAGCCCACATGGGTTCATCATCCCTTGGATAGAGATTTTCGAGAATAACAAGAAAGTGACGGAAGTGGTTGATGTCGAGAATTGGTGGATAGACAACTCTCGGGTTTTGAGGTAGGTTATTTCTTTGATTGAAAGGAACTCTCCTGTTTCATCGACGAAGTCTTTGATTCAAAGTACGTTCAGGTTTAGGTAATGGTTTAACAAGTTCAGAATTGGAAGCACGTGTATGCATCCAAGGGAGAATTTGGTTGGGGTCAGTTTGCCAGAAAATTGTACGGCGATTTTTTTGAAAAAGAGGGGGAGTTAAAATAATTTTCCAGAGTTGACTATAGAACAGCTTAAAAATCCCCGGCAGCGGCGCCAAAAACTTTGATGTGTTTCAAAAGCTTTAAATTTATAAGACTGAAAATACCGGATAATTATATGGAAACACACGGGTAAAAGTATAACCCACGTATGTAGTATAATCTTTTTAGGTAAGACCAGGTCGTTCCACAGGGATTTGAGTAGTGTTCAAATAATCAGAAAGAAAATAGACTTTAACAATTTTAAAAGTAACTTTAATTTTTACCAATGATAATAAGGATGACTACTCGAATAGTTCAAAATAACTTATAAGTGTTGGAAATGATTTGACCTCAAAGATGGGGCATTAATTTATAAAAAGGACTTCTCGTCAGAAAACGTTTTCACAAACTAACTTGTTTAACCCAAGACTTATATTTAGTTAACCAGACCAAATGTGTCACTCAAATAGTTCAGTTACTAGTATATCAAAGCTTATTTGTTTATCAATTTACGAAAGTGGATTTCTCGGCACAAACGATAAAGACCATAGACAAATCTTTAAAACCACATAGATCATAACGGGTCTTTCGACCTATACCGATATGATTATATAATTCAAGTTGATAAGCAAAACTGACAAGATAAGATATAATAGGATCGCAACATAAGCTTGAGATTAAAGAGATCAAGATCATACCAAACACTTATTCATTATCATAACATCATCGAGTAGTCATGAGAGATTTAGCCTCTCATGGCTAAGGAGTTCATAACAAAAGTAGACTTAACATAAACTTCCATTATTTCAATAACTAAGTTGACAACCGTCTTCGTTCTTGATCGTTAGATCTTTATTCTTCAAAGGTAGTGGTGTTTTTTGGTGTTTTTATGGATGAGGGACAAAAGGATTGGTGTGTGTGTGAAGAAGAAGATTTGTAGAATGAGAGAGGAGTGGGAGGAATGAATTGAAAGTGAAATTTCGTCCTCTATTTATAGGCTGAATTTGGGTGAAAAGTGCGGCGCACACAAGAAATTGTGCGGCGCACTTGGTGATTAAATGCGATAGTATTAAATGCTGATTGAAGAAGTGCGGCGCACTTTATTTTTTTTTTTTTTTTTTTTTTTTTTTTTTTTTTTTTTTTTTCTTTTTTTTTTTTTTTTTCGTTTTTTTTATTTTTTTTTTTTTTTTTTTTTTTTTTTTTTTTTTTTTTTTTTTTTATTTTTTTTTATTTTTTTTTTTATCTTTTTTTATTTTTTTTTTTTTTATTTTTTTTCCTTTTTTTTCTTTTTTTTTTCTTTTTCTTTTTTTTTTTTTTATTTTTTTTTTTTTTTTCTTATTTTTCTTTTTTTCTTTTTTTTTTTTTTTTTTTTTTTTTTTTTCTTTTTTTTTTTTTCTTATTTTTTTTTTTTTTTTTTTTTTTTTTTTTTTTTTTTTTTTTTTTTTTTTTTTTTTTTTTGGTTTTTTTTTTTTTTATTTTTTTTTTTTTAAATTTTTTTTTTTTTTTTTTTTTTTTTTTTTTTTTTTTTTTTTTTTTTTTTTTTTTTTTTTTTTTTTTTTTTTTTTTTTTTTTTTTTTTTTTTTTTTTTTTTTTTTTTTGTTTTTTTTTTTTTTTTTTTTTTTTTTTTTTTTTTTTTTTTTTTTTTTATCTCTGCACAGTCGTTAATTGTCATAGACACAAATCTTTAAAACCCACTAGTTCATAACGGGTTGTCAACCTATTCCGATAGATTTTATATTCTAAGTTGATAAGCAAAAGTAGATAAGATGAGACATAACAGAGTTGCAACACAAGCTTAAAATTAAAACGATCAAGATCATACCAAACACTCATTCATTATCGTAACTTCACCAAGTAGTCATGAGAGATTTAGCCTCTCATGGCTAAGGAGTTCATAACAAAAGCACACTTTACATACACTTCCATAATTTCAACAACTAAGTAAGAAAACTTCTTCGTTCTTGATCGTTTGATCTTTTTCATCAATGAGAGTGTTCTTGGTGTTTTGGTGAAAGTGTGTGTGAAAAGTAGAGAGAAATGGATGGGATGGATTGTGATGGAATGATTTTGTTGAGAAAATTCATCTCTATTTATAGGCAGATTTGGGAGCAAAGTGCGGCGCACTTAGGAAAAAGTACTGCGAACTTGGTGAGTTAATGCGATAGATTTAAAATAGCTGTTGATTTGGGTAGGCGACGCACTTACAAATAAGTGCGGCAGTTTTGAGGAGTTAATGCATGTGCATTTAATAGACTTTAATTCTTCAATCTGTGAAAAATGTGCGGCGCACAATGTAATAAGTGCGGCGGTTTTTCCACTTCAGAGGAAAGTGCGGCGTACTAGGTAACAAGTGCGCCGAACTTCTTGCACTTTAACTAGAAATCTTCTTTCTTTTCTTGTATTTGCTTCCAAAGTGTATAGATTCTTGAGCTTGGGTCTCTAGAGTCTTCATGTGAACCTATAAGCAATTCAAGCTTAATTAAGTATCAAAAGTTAATGAGAAATGATAAAATATACATAAATAACGCCATCAAAATATGTATAATTTGGGCGTTATCATCAGGGCTCAAATTGTTTGAGGGAAGCATGGGGCATTTCACTGAGGTACTATCATCTAGATCATACTTTTTGAGTAAATCTTTGTCATATTTTTATTGACAAATAAAGATTCCTTTGAAATCTTATTTGATTTGAAAACCTAAAAAATAAGTTAATTCACCCACCATACTCATTTCATACTTTTTGATCATTAGTTTAGCAAATTGTTTACTCATTTTATTACTAGTTGACCCAAAAATGATATCATCCATATATATATGAACAATTATGACAACACTCTTAATTTTATAAGTAAAAAGAGTGTTGTCATTAGTACCTCTGAAAAACTTGTGTTGAATAAGAAATTTTGAAAGAGTTTCATACCATGCGCTGGGAGCTTGTTTTAGCCCATAGAGAGCTTTTTCCAGTTTGCACACATGGTTGGGAAATTCACTGCTTTAAAACCCAAGTAGTTGTTGTACATATACTTCCTCTGAGATTTTACCATTAAGAAATGCACTTTTCACATCCATTTGATACCCTATGAAACCCATGTAGGCAGCATATGCAAGAAAGATCCTGATGGCTTCATGTCTTGCAACAGGTGCAAATGTTTTATCATAGTTTATCCCTTCCTCTTGTTTGAATCCTTGAGCAACGAATCTTGCTTTGTTCTTAATAACCACTCTATTTTATCCAGCCTTTCCAGAAGATTTCCATTTTGGGTATATTAATGGTTTTACATAAGGATGGAACAAATCTACACCCTGTTTCTTTTCAAACTGGTTTATTCTTCTTGCATTGCAATAACCCATCCTCCTTCCTTAAGAGCCTCATTCGTCCTTTTTGGTTAATCTTAGAGAGAAAATTGACATATAAGCATTCATGAGCTGAAGCAGCTTTAGAGTCTCTAACCCTGCTTCTAGTGGTTATACCATCTAGAGGTTCACTAATAGTGTTTACAAGCTCTATGTGTTTCTCTCTGGACCATCTATCTTAAGGTGAAAAGGGGTTAGTTGGTTGTGAAGGAATTGATGGTGAGGGTGCAGCTTTACTGATCTGTTCATTTATGATAGATACTTAAACTTCAGCATGTTCAAGGTTATCAGTTGATTCAATATTATTAGGTTCATTGAGAACTTGGAGATTATCAGCATGTAAGCAGTTTTACGAAATTCCTCGGTACAATACCCTTTGACTAAAATCTCCAGTGGTATGTCAAGGGTCAAGCTGTTCATCAGGAGAGAAATAGTCATAGGCACAATATGAATTAGTTAAAGTGTGATATTCAAGGATGTTGATGTTGTTAGAGGAAAGAGGATCAAATGCTCGAATGTAAGGAAGGTGTTTATTGTTGCCTCATCCTTGAGTAATTTTCCTCCTTGGTTCTGGGAATTCATCATCAGGGAAGGATCTATTTTTATTAAAGTTGATTGCATCACCTTCTGTGCTTGATTGAGAAATTACTTCATCATCTTCACTGAATGTAACATGATATGTTTCTTCCACTTCTTGTCTTCTGATGTTAAAAACCCTAAATGCTTTGGCCACTAGAGAGTAGCCAAGAAAGTATCCATCGTCAGCTTTTTCATCAAACTTTCCCAGGTGGTCTCTGTGATTGTGAATGTGCACAGGACAACCAAACACATGGAAGTAGTTGATATCAGGGGATCTTCCTCTAAACACATCATAGACTGTCTTCCCATGCCTTTTCACTATGATGGATATGTTTTGAGTGTAGCAAGCAGTATTGATAGTTTCTTCTCAAAACTGCTTATGGAGATTTGCACTATTTAACACAGTTCTGGCTGCCTCAATTAAGGTTTTCTGTTCTTCTTCAGCTACTCCATTTTGTTCAGGGGTACAAGGAGATGAGAAGTTTTGAGAGATACCCTTTTCCTCACATAATTCTTCTAGCTTGTGGTTTTTAAACTCAGTTCCATTATTACTTCTCAACTCCTTTACCTTCACTTCATTGAGATTTTCCACCTTTCTGATAAAGGATATGATACAGTCAGCTACATCACTCTTTTTCTTCATTGAGTACTCATCTACTATGACTAGGGTATATTTGTTGTGGTTGAGGGATGAGGTCTTAACTGGTCCAAAAAATCATATGAGGAGAGTAGGCACTTGTTGATGAAAATAATCCTCTTGGTTTTCGAATGATGCTCATGGTGCTTCCCTTTCTCACAAGTGAACATGTTTTGTATTTGGAGGAAAGTCAAGAGAGGAATACCAGCTAAAAAGGTTTTGTTTTTTAAGTTTGTTTATGTTTTTAAAGTTGAGGTGGGATAGTCTTTTATGCCAAAGCTAATTAACACTTGGAGAAGCTTTGGAAAAGAAACATGCATTGCTTTCTTTATTGTAAGATGTCATTTGTATGACATAGGCATCTTTTCTTCTTGGGGCAATGAGAACAACTTTATTGTTTTGGTTAAATATGGTTCCTTGAATCTTTGTAAATAGAACTTTAAAATTAGAATCACACAGCTGACTGATGCTTATCAAGTTGTGCTTCAGACCATTCACATAGGCAACCTTGGTGAATGTGATTCCATTGCAGTTCACTAAGTCATATCCTTCGGTGTCACCTGAAGAGTTATCTCCAAATACCACTTTAGGACTGACTCTTTTGAATATCTGTGCATATATTGTATAACCCCTGTCATGTGTCTAGAGCAGCCACTATCTAGATTAATACCTAATTTATTTAAAGTTATCTGCACAGGATATATGAAATAAATAGTTTCTTTTGTTAACCCACTTTGCTGTTGGGTTCAGTGGATCTCTAAAGAGCAACCCTTGGTTTCCTCTTGGGTGTATTCTTGACATAATCATAGGTTTCTTGAGCAATGCTACCCAGAGGTCACCTCCCACGGTAGTACTCTCACTTATTAGTGTGATGGTTATGAATCCACTATTTTTGAAAGAATATATGGTTTGGGATAATAGGAACTTTCCCTTGATGATCCCTGAGATGGCTGAGTATTCTAAACATTAGCCAAGGGGTTCTTTTGACCACATTTTGTTCAGGGTGTTCCTTGGTCAGATGGTTAATGGATCCACATGTAGAGCACTTGGGTTTCATGTAACAGTCCTTTATGAGGTGATTTTTGAATCCACAGTGTCTACAAGGTCCAAACCATGTCTTATTTTTGCCTTTGGCAGACCTAGAACTCCCTGATTGAGAGGAAGGTGATGAGGTCTCTAAATGAGTTTAGATTTGCTCTTTGGGTCCTTTAACCTCTTGCATCAAGGTGAGAAGAAGTTTCTCAGTAGATGAGTCAGGGGGTGATTTGGTCTCAGTCTTTTGTTTGACATTTATAGGTACCACTGTATCAGTGGTCTTTTTGTTCTTAGGGTTGGTGAGACACTCTGTAGTACCAGAAGGTTTAACCCCCTTTAACTTAGGAAGAGAAGGCATAGGTCTCTGAGTGTTACCTTCAGACTCAGAGTGTGTCAAAGGCACCTCGGACTAGTTCAAGATGGATGATACATCAGACTTGGTGTGATAAACAATTCTTTGAGGAAATTTTTTTTCTTTCCCATTCCTTTTCTCCTAGATCTTGAAATTGTTTCCAGGGATTGCTCAGTGGTAGTTGATAATGGTGAATGGTAGGTGCTTAAATTACCATACATTTTTCCATTCTTAATACGGACTTAAACGTCTATAAAAATACCAAAATTACATTGTATTTGTAGTTTGCATTTGTTTGGTGCATGGAAAACGGATATTCAAGAAAAAGAGCAAAAGAAAGCCAAAATGCAAACAAAATCCAAGCCGGGAAGGAAAGGTCCAAGTCAAAGGGAGAAGTCTAAAGTCATCCGCGTGAAGATTTTTACAACTTGAGGGGGCTAAAAATGCCAAGACTAAAGTTTGTATTAACAAAAGTTAAAAAAGACAAGGGCCAAACTGCCACGGGTAGTATTGCATTTATGTTATACAAACTCGTCAGGGGACAAACTGCATATTCCCCAATATGTCTTCTTTCCCACACTAAAAACCCTGTTCAACTGGTATGTCGCCCCATACCTTCATCCCTGCAAATCCATCTTCTCTCCCTAGCCAAATCGTTATCCACCCTACTACCCCCCCCCCCCAGTTGTATAAAAGCCATGTTGGCAATCCCTCACCTTTCCCAAGTATCTTCAATGGCTAGTTGACTCTAAGAAGCACAAATGAAATACAATAGGATGGATTTGCTATGGATTAACTCACACAACAAGCCACACTTCGTTTTTGCTCTCAAAGATGCACAGCTGCAAGTCCAAGACTACGGCGTAAATAGAGCTTTTTGTAAGCCTTTGAGCAATCTAGTTTTAGTTTTTGAGTAACTAATTAATTTTTAATCTAAGTTTAAATTTCAAAGTTCATTTTACAGGGCTTTTACTTTAAAGCCTAGTAAACACTTTCAAGTTTTAATGCAAAATTTGAGTTTTCTACGTCGATTTACTAATACCTGTGTTATAGTTTTCTTATTCATATTGTTTGTGTGTTCAAAAAGTTCTACCATAGCTTTACTTATAAGCTGTTTTAATTAGTAACCATAAAAGTTAAATAGTAAGAGGAAAATCACAAAAAAATCATCTCAAATATACAACAGCCTTATGTATGGATGATAAGACAGTTCTGGATGGGCTTATTGGAATCTACACTAGCTTGTTTGATACAAGCTTGAGTTGTAGATTGTTGATTTTACCCGGTTTTGAGCAAGGGTGTTGTATGTCTCTCTTTTTCTCACTTTACTCAGAAACTGTTAGTTCATTTGTTAGCATGTTGGTTTTATGTTAATACTTGCTAGATGGCTCATGCTTATTTAAAGTACTTTTTATTGATTGAAATTTGCTATAAAGGTTTTATTTGTTATTTGATGATTTTTTGATTCAGTTTGAATTAAAAATGATTTTTGAAATGTTAAAAGTGTTTTTGACCAAGCAGGACTTAACTCTAAGTTAGTACTGCTAGTTGATTTTAGGAAACTAGTACTAACTCATCAATAGCGTCTAACTCTAAGTTTAGTACTGTGTAGTTATTACAGTTATACTGGTAGTTCATTTAGCTTATCTAGCTTATTATCTCTGCGTATTTCAGATTTCCGTAGCTTTTTAGTGTATATTAAACCATTTTACTTCTACTTTCTTAAGGGTATGCTTATTTAAGCTTATTTTCTTTTGCAAGTATTTTAAGAGTTTATACAGTTTTAGTGGGGTTTGTAACTTATTTTTCTTTTTAGTTTATTCTTGTTGCTTATTCCAATTATCACTAAGTGCATTTTTAAGGTTAGGAGAACTTCTGTTTTAGCTTGTTTGTTTATTTATTAATTATTTAAGTCATGTTAGCCTAGCAGTTCTAACCTTAAGCTACAGTACTAACTTTAGGCCTAGCAGTACTAACCTCATAGTTAGTACTGGTAGTTAAAAACTGTTAGTACCTATTGTTAGTACTGTTGTGTTTATTCTTGTTAAATTTTCTTATTGCTTTTTTGTATTTGCTTATTTAGAGTTAGTTTAGCTACTTAAGATTTGTCTTAAGTTTATTTGAGCTTATTCGTGCCTTAGTGTAGAAGTTTTAAGTGTATTTGCCATTTCTAGCTTTTGTTTTTTTTGTTCCAGCTTTTTCTCTTTGCTATTTTTATGTGCTTTGCTTATTTTTATCAGTTTTAGTGCCAATTCTTTTCCTTGTGGACTTTCAATTACAATAACATCAATCGTCTTTCGATTTTCCATCTTTAGCCTCGTTGGGACATAACGACCCGGGAACACTTACACTGCTCCGTGTTTTATTGATTTCGGAAATCTTGATCCTTGTGTTTATTTATATTTATATATATATATATATAAAGATTAGTTCCGCGTAGTCAGTGACGTGCTAGGGTCCATTTCTCAAGGAACTTCTTGAGGTCAGTGATTTTGTCACTTTCAGAGATTCATTTCCAAACTAAGTTTTGTGATCTCATTGTTGATTGGAGTTGTTCAGGGCCTTGGTCATTTTTTAAGGCATTTGGTTTTAGATTATTTGAGGAAACTCTTGGTTAAAGAGAGTTGAAACTTTCTTAGCTAGTTTTTTCCTTCGATCCTCCACATATTGGTGTCTACTGCATGTAGTTAAAGAACGTATTTTTTTTCATCAAAAATTAGTCTTAGAAAGATGTGTTTGTACCTTTGTCATGGTGATTTCAAACACCATTAGAACCTGACTAGCATCAAACACTTCCAAACTGATAGCTCTTCTCAGCTATAGCAATTATATTCCTTAAATTTATGGACCCCCTTCATCATCTGAGGAATTGATTCTTCATCCCAGTTAAATGACTCAGCAACTAACTCTTTTTCATTCTTTCCTTGGTTCATAGCATTAATATTCTTGGTGAGGACAACAATTTTATCCTTGAGTCCTTTGTATTTGACTCTGTAGTCCTTTTGGTTGTTATTAACACTTTGATTATGCTGAGGTGTTGAGTTTGGATGAAATTTGGATTTGTTGTATAATTTACTAGCTGAGGAATAAGGTGGTGTGGAAGTTTTGATTGAGGGACAATCTTTTTGAAAATGCCCTAGCTTTCCACAAGCAAAACAGGTTTCATTTGAACTGGTTTTTTCTTTTTTTTGGTTTTTTTACATTGTTTCTTTTGATAAACAACTACCCTTCCAGATCTTCTTGTAGAATCTTCTTTGATTTGCAAGTAGAGCTCTTTCATGGAACTCAACATTTAAGTCAGCTAAGAATTCACCGCTGCTCCTTTGGTCTTCTTCAACATCATAGTCACTTTCCTGTATATTTGAGTTAGAAATCAAGGCTTTTAAGTTGGCAGCCTGAAGGGTGAATCTAGTTGACTCTGACTCATAGATTTGATCAATCAAACCTTCTTTATAGTTGTATTTGCCATACAAAGCAGCCAGTGTATCATTTTTGATAGAATTATTGGCCCTCTGCGTTTGATTCATACTTAGCCATTTTCTTGGTAAGCTGTTAACAAACGTGGCATTAACCTCAGCTTGAGAAATTAAGACACCATTGTTTTCAAGAACATTTAACAAACATTTTAGCCTTGTGAATGTTCCATTTACTCTCTCTCCTTCAAGTGCTTTGAAAGCATTAAATTTGAGTCTTAAGGCTACAATCTTGGCGTCTTTAGTTTCAGTTGGTCCCTCATGAGCCAAGAATTAGATATGTCCAAATAGCTTGGGCAGTGATACATTTAATGACGACTTTATTACATAATTTGTTAAAAAAAAATAATGATACTTGTTAATCTCTTATCTTGATTAGCAAGTCGTCTGTCAGCATGTGACCATTGATTCTGAGGTTTGGACAAAGGATTTGTAGAGGTGTACAAAGGTGACAAGGGCACAAATGGTCCATTTTCTAGTATTTCCAACAGATAAGGTTCAAGACCATCAAGGTAGACCCAGGAAACCCTATCTTTTTCATCTGAATAATCCTCTTTATCAAACTCAAGAACATTTGTGACATGAGAGCCTCCTCTACTATCAAGAAGTTGAGGGAGATTCTCATCAACAACATTCTGAGCTACATTAACAGTAATTGGGTTGTTGATGTTGTCAATTGGGTTACCAGCTCTATTGGGGCTATTAGGGTTACTAGTATTAGCTCCAAATGGTGGTGGGATAGGTGGTACAGTATCAGGAAATGATTGGTCTTGATTTGTTTTAAAACAAATAACAATTTCTAAAAGGTTTTATAAATCAAACGGCTCTGATACCAATTGATAGTCCCAATTTACACATCTATATGAAACTATAACACTTATCAATAGATAAATAACACAAGTAAATACTTTTCAAGCGTTGTAATACTTTATTGATATAATCAAAGAATTACAATATGCTATGGATCACACAAGTTGAATGACAATGTAAGATTACCCTTCAAACAAGTAAACTTGAGTTGATATCAAGTTTACAAGTGAACTCGTATAGTCTAACTGATAGGATCAACTTACTACTCTGTAAGTTCTAAAGGAGTAAAAGACTAATAAAACAACAACTGTATAAGCGATTCTTTTACTCCCTTAAGCCTTCCCTATTTATAATGTTTTTTTGTTAGTGAATGTAGTAGGTGTAATGACGTGTCATACTACAAGTAGTCAAGTGCAAAATGCTTTTGCACGTCCTCCTAAAAACATTCCCATACTTCCACTAAATAAAAAGTTATTTTGATATTTTCATGACCACTTATAAATTTTTGAATACTGTTATAAGGTTTTACACTCTCATGGTCCTGTCGATAGCCCTATTCGGGAAACTCGAATTTAGGAATCTCATATATATGGCTTTTTTGTAATCCCCCTTCCCCCTTCTAAGAAACAATTTGTAGTGTAGTTTCTAAAAATGATACGAACCAAAACTGATCCTATCAAAAAGCAAATAGCCACTTAGAATTATTAGCTGTCCATTATTCTGTCTTGCTAGCTGTCCACTTTATGTCCATTATTGTTCCACTTTGTGTCCATGATTGTTCCACTTTGTGTCTCCCATTAGTAAAAGTGGTGTCTCCCAATATCATTGTAATATATGTATCCTTTAAGCTCATCAAGGAAGAATGGGAAAACACAATTTCAGTATAATACTACATATATTAATGTTGGGCAACTTAATGCCAAATTGTCATTGATAGGTGTTGAACATAAATAGACTATGTGTTGGAAGTCTCTTTTTAGTTCTTCAGAAACTAAAAGAAAAGTACAGATAATGAAGCCTTGAACTAAACAAGATGATGAATCAGTCTGAACCAAATTGCAGCTACATCAACAACAAAATGATCAAAAAGTATTTTTCTATATGTCTCTTTGTTGTAACTTAATATGTAAGAAGAAGCTTTATGCTCACTTACTGCTAATTGACTTAGGCTAAATTTCTATCCAAATAGGGGGAGATTATTGGGCCAATTCAGAGCCTGATTGTCCCTTGTACAAGATTTGTATGAAATATATCCTAAGTGTAAAACAAGTCGTTAACTTAAATAAGTTCAGCGAGTCATCCTAAAGAAGGTCTTCATAGTCTAGAAGAAAGACTCATCACAACATGAGGCGGACCTTAGCGAGTGAAGATAAGAACCAAGATTAGGATGATGGAGTCAGTGAGGAATATTGACAGATGGATCACTAACTCCCCAAAGAACATCTCTGATAGAATACAAGTTGAACATTTCATTCGCCTGAGAAAGGACTTGTTATAATACTTTTGGCTTTATGTCAAGACAAAAGACCTAAATGTACTAAAGTGGAAGAAAAACATCATTAGAGGATATGCATCAAGTGATGACATCAGCAAATGTCATCAAGGATAAAATGAAACAAATCAATCCTCTGATGAATAGTTGAAAAGCAAATTGATTTTGATTTAAAAAGAAACAATCCTCTAAAGTAAAGTCACAATCCTCTAATAGAATTGAAAAGCAAAGCAAGAAAGACAAAAATGTCAAAAGGTACTAAAGCATGGGTCTTTATTCCCACCCAAAGCGTGAGTGCTTCCTTAAATAAAGGAAGAGTAAAAAATACATTTGTATTTTTTATTCATTCTTTAAACATGCTTTTAACTAATGGTCCCTACTCACTTGCTTTACTTATATATATGCAAGCTTGTAATAGAGATAGGTAGAGATTCTACACATAAAGATAATACATAGTATTATAGTGATAGGGTCCTCCCTCATTGTATCATAAACAAAGCTATGAACAATGAGAGTTTTATTTGTCATTCAATCTCCCGGTTTGGTCCGCAAATAACTTAGTACCCTGGTAAATTTTTGTTTAATTTATAATCAGATTTATAAAGCATTGAAAAGTAAATTTTTGATTCATTTATAATAAGATTTTTGGACCTTTCCTGCACGAATAGCATGGAGTGCTGGTGCGTTGTTTTTGGGCAGAGTTTGCTCATGGAGCTTTAGCATAGCATGCAACTCATTAATTGTCTTCCCCATGCTGTGCATGTTGTAATTCTGCACAAAACAGTCAAATTCCTGTCTGGAGTTTAAAGATGAGACTTTCACACCAGTTTAAGTGACACGGGGTGCCCCCCAACCCCCCCCCCCCCCCGAAATGATCTTTTTGTCTATATAACCCTTTATTTTTAGAATGTAAGAACTAACAGACTGCCCTTCTTCCTGCTTGCAAGAATGAAATTCTCGCACATTCTAAAGCAGCTCCTCCTGTTGTGCTTGCTGGGCAAATAGAGTTTTTAACTCTAAAATATCATAAGCACCAATGTTTTCCTATTTTTGTTGGATATCTGATTTCATGATCATGAGCATGAGTCTAGCAATTTCTTTTGATCTTTTAACCCATGCAGCTTGTGCTGAAAGAGCTTCCTTTTTTTTTTGTTTATTTTTTTTTTTTTATTTTTTTTTTGTTTTTTTATGGAGCAACTTGCTAACCAAGCTTGAGCTGGGACAGGAGCAGCAGGAATAGGATGCTCTAGATAATTCAACTTATCTTCAACTGATAGTACAATCCTAAGTTGTCTGTACCAGTCAATAAAGTTGGGTCCAGTTAGTTTTTGTTTCTCAAAGAAACCCCTAAAGACCAAATTGTTAGCGACTGAGGTAGTCATCTACAATCAAAAAAAGTTCAAATAATTAGTATTGTCGATAATTAAATTCTTAAAAGAATTAACTACCCAATTAATTACTAATAAGACTAAGATCCAACTTGACCTCCACTTATTACCAGAGGTTCTGACCAGGTGAGTAAAACCAGGTAGGGCAAGAGGTAAGCGTCGAGCGTTAATTGCATAAAATGCAACTCTTAGTTTTTATGAGACTTATGGCACTTTGTAACACATATAATAATGTTCATATGCACTATTTACGTCTCATTTTATTGCTCGGGTACGAGGTAGACCAGGAAACGCGTATTTAAGTCGAACCTAAAGTGTAACGTGCACATAATTATACAAATTTCTGACCAATGGAAAAAAATCGCCATGGGTTGGAAAGGCCCTGAGGTCTGATCTAGAGAAGACATCCAATATGCTCGTGTGGTGGTGGGTGTGATCTTATTTGGGTGGCAAAGACTTAAAATTACATATAAGGGTATACACATAAATGTGACCAAAATCGTGTACAAGAAAGCATGCAAATACAACTTGTTGCTCAAAGTTAAGAAATAACATTTTTTTAACCTTTTTGTATAGACATCATTTTGTTCATATTTTTCGGTAGCTCCTTTTTGGACGCACAAAGAAGCGGAGGAATCAGGTCAGCGCGTAGCGTATTTAAAAAACCCCCCCCGCCCCCCCCACCCCCCCCCCCCCCCCCCCCCCCCACCACCCCCCCAAAAACACCCCACCCCATGACTTCTTTTGGGGTGCCCCCCTTGAGCTAACCCGCCTTAAACTTTCTATTATAGTTTGTCAAAAAATGGGGGAGTCGGTACTTCCAATTGACTAATGATGCTATTGTATGTTGAGAAACCCCTTTTGTTAACAATAGTTTTATAGTTGTCAATATGATGGAATTACAAAATTGATCAAAACCCCAATATTGTAATCCTACATGCGTCCGAAGAAACAAGTTAATCCAATAATTCCCTTCAATTGCCGAAGCATGTTGTGGGGAGAGATAAGATTAAAGATCAAGTCGAACCATATTGGCACATAAAACTAAAAAACCCCATATTGGCACATAAAAATAAAATTACTCAAAAATCAAAGTTCATAGTTAAATGTCCATATTTAATTTGTCCAAAAACCCCCGTTTCGCAAATAACACATAACTGGTCACAATGAGTATAATTACGTGTGTAATATTAGACATGTTCAATCCAAGTTTCTCTATAAGTGTAAGTCTGTTTTCAAGAGTTTCATAAAGTCTATTTGCAAATATAGATCATCACATGACATATCACATATAAGCAATTAAAACAGACAGAAAATTAGAGTATAAATTGAAGACAAACTCTTATATTGAAAGCAGTAAATCATATAATGCCTCGAGTTCTCAAAAGAGTCTTTCCAATTGGAGCGAACCAAAAATACCCTCACGGGTTTTTATGCTAATGTACCTTGATCGCCCACATCCACTTTAGCTGATGGAGTGAGTTTTGAGGCCGAGAATAAAAACAATGAATAGAAACAACAGTGGCATCACGACGTCAAATCGTTGGTGTTTTTATGGGTTTCACACATAATTTAACCACGCTAATGTCTGCTTGGTAAATCAGTTTATTTATTGTTTTATTGGATATATCTATAGAAAAAATTATGGATTGACATGCATTCCTGCCATAATAAAGAATAAACCACCTTAGATTCAACACAAATGCTACCTGATAAAAAGAAGAATAGATTAAAATTAAATGTTAATTAAGTTGTCATGTTATTCTATTCTTGTTTTTTTCTCGGCCTTAAGACTCACGCAATCATGCTATATGATGGATGTGGCGAATATAGGTACTTTAGCAGAGAAAACCTAGTGAGGGTTTTTGGTTATCCAATTGGGGAAAGACTCTTTGAGAACTCGAGGCATTATAGATTTATTGCTTTTAATATAAGAGTTCTCGTCTTTTATTTATACTCTTATTTTCTGTTGATTTTAATTGCTTTGATGTGATATGCCATGTGATGCTCAATATTCGCAAATAGACTTTATGAAACTCTTGAAAATGGACTTTTACTTATAGAGAAACTTGGATTGAAATTATAACTATTAAACACGTAATTATAATCATTGTGGACAGTTATGTGTTTATTGCGAACGGGTTTAGTTTTTGGACAAATTAATTATGGACATTAAATATGAAATTTGATTTTCTTGTGTTAATTTTAGGTTTTTATGAGCGCAATATCGGGGTTGACTGATCTTTAATCTTATCTCTGCCCTACTACATGCTTTTCGGAATATGAGGGAATTATTAGAAATTTCTTGTGTCTTTCGGACGAATGTAGGAGTAAATATAGGGTTTGATCAAATTTGTAATTCCCACCATATTGGACTATAAAATAATGTTAACAAAAGGGGTTTAATCTACAATCAGCAATCATTAGTCCACATTGGAAGTAGAAAGTACGGCTACACCCATTTTTTTAAACAATCTTATAAGAGAAGTTAAGGCGGGTTTAGCTAACTGCTACCCAAAAAATGTCAGGTTTTAATACGCTTTCGCGTGACCTGTTTCCTCAGCTTCTTTGTTGCAGTCCAAATAGAAGATACGAGTATACATTTGACCAATGGTGTGTTATACCAAAAAGGTTAACAAAAAATGTTTTTCTAACTTTGTGGCTACAAGTTGTTTTGCATTGCACTTCTTGTACATGATTTTGTCACATTATGTGTATTCCCTTATATGAAATTTTAATCTTTGCAAACCATAATGAAGATAAACGTGACATTTAGATTATCCTTCTATGTGTCAGACCTCAGGGCCTTTCACAAACATTGTGGGCAAAATTTTTCCATTGGTAGACTTTGTTAATTTTCTGATGTTTTCTTTTGGTCGACTTAAATCGAGTTTCCTGGTCAGACCTCAGACCCGAGGCATAAGATGAGACGAAATATGCATATGACATTATTATATGAGTTACTAAGTGTCATAAGTCTCATAAAACTAAGAGTTGCATTCCATGCAATTAACACTCTCGCTTAACCATATTGACAATAACTTGTTTAATCAACTGGTTCAGACTCTGGTAATAAAGTGGCGTGGTCAAGTTGGGATCTTAGTTATTATTAGTAATTAATAGGGTAGTTAGTTCTTTTAAGGAATTTAATTATGACAATACTAAATATTTAAACTTTTTTTGTTTGTTGATGACTATCCTCGTAGTTAACTAATTCTGTCTAAGGGGTTTCTTCGAGAAACAAAAAACTTAACTGGACCCAAACTTTATTGTCTAGTAAGACAACTTAGGAATTGTACTTATCTGTTGAAGATAAGTTGAATTATCTAGAGCACCCTATTCCTGCTGCTTCTGTCCCAACTCAAGTTGGTCAGCAAGTTGCTCCAGAAGCTTATTTGTATAGGGTCTTATTGAAGTTGTTAAAGATGTCATGCCAAATGCTGAGCACAGGCAATGTGCAAGGTATATTTATTATGGAAAACTAGAAGGGGGGTTGAATAGTTTGCCGCTTTTTAAATTTAAGGTGTTAAAGTGTTTGTAAACTTTTAGATTCAACTTTATGTAATTTCAACGCTTACATAATATGATCAATATACTTATCTAAACAATCAATAGAATGATATGAGGAAGTAATGTAAGACAAGAGATAAGAGTAAGAACAATCAAACCACAACCCGAGGATTTATAATGGTTCGGTAATAAAGCACCTCTTCGCCCTACACCACTCTTCGAGCACCAAACTCGAGAGTTTTCTTCACTATGTCAACAAACTCCCTTATGACAGAGAAAACCGTACACAACGTTGCTTACACCAATCTACGACACAAAGCTAAATGTCGAGTTCTAATCTTAACTAGAACCAATCTATCACAACACAACTTCATGACTTGTTCACGACTTCACAACTTCACAACTTCTTCACAACTTCACACCTTCTTCACAACTTCACAACTTCTTCACAACTTCACAACTTCTTCACAACTTCACAACTTCAAAACTTCACTTCACCACACTACTTATATTACAACTATCTAACACTACTTGTTAAGATCACCACGATCTAACTATACTTACAAAGATCGTAAAGATCTAGCTACTACACACAACTTACAAGATATACAATTGATTTACAAATATGTGATATGGATGCAACAAGATTGCTATGCACACTAAGGTGTAATACTTCTTCACTTGATGATGGAAGTATTCTTCTCTTGCACTTGAGGGATTAAGCTTGAATCACTTGGAAACAAAGCTTTATGATTAAATGATCAAAGGATTTAGAGAGATGTATGGGCTGTTTTAGAACAGAAAGAATGAGTGCAAAAGGTGAGAAAAATGTTGGGGAATAGTCCAGTATTTATAGGGAAAACTAGAGGAGCGGAGTCTATGGCCGGTCCCCTTAAATAGGGTGCCGACGCTTCACTTTTTGTCCTATTCAGGGGAGGTGTATACTGGGACATTTTTTATCCGTTTTAGGTTTGAAGAATTTGAAATTCAAAAACACAAAAAAAAAAAAATGTTATTTTGGAAATAAAACATTGTTTTAATTGTAGAAATTGTTTTGTAAGTTTATAAAAATGTTACACATTTTATAAAAGTTTGAGGTTGAATAAAATTTTCTTTGATCATAAATGCATTAAGCATATGTTTATTCATACCTTTAAGTGATGTAATTTTGATAATGAGAATTTACTACTAAATACTTGTTTACGTTTAATTTTACTGGCGTTGTAAGTTTTTATATTTTGTGATTATCAACTTGGACTAATACACACCGATGTATATGGCCCATTTAAGATCATGTCAAGACAAGGAGCAAGCTACTTCGTCACTTTCATTGATGACTTTAGTCATTATGTTTACTTGTTAAAGCATAAACATGAAGTGTTTGAAACTTTCAAAGTGTTTCAAAAGGAAGTAGAAAATCAACTGGGTAAGACCATAAAATTGCTACGTTCTGATCGTGGGGGCTAATATATGAGTCAAGAGTTTTTGGATCATCTAAAGGATCATGATATTATCGCCCATCATACCCCTCCTTACACTCCACAACAAAATGGTGTGTCGGAGAGCAGAAACAAAACCCTACTAGATATGGTTCGATCCATGATGAGTCAAACAACTCTTCCAAAGTCCTTTTGGGATTATGCTATTGAGACTGCTGCACGCATTCTTAATATGGTTCCAACTAAGAAGGTTGAAAAGACACCATACGAAGTATGGCATGGGCAAGCCCCTAAGCTGTCTTACTTAAAAGTCTGGGGTTGTGAGGCACTTGTTAAGCGAGATACTCTTACCAAGCCTGACAAGTTAGAACCTAGGTCTATTAAGTGTATCTTTATAGGATACCCAAAGGAAATAATGAGATATTCTTTCTACTACCCACCCATGAACAAAGTCCTTGTTGCTCAGAATGCTAAATTCCTAGAGAATAGTCTTATAACTCAAGAAGCAAGTGGGAGTCTAGAAGATCTTGAAATTATTCAAGAAGAAGATACGCATCCTTCTATAGACACTAGCTTAAATCATGAAGAGGATGATCTAGAAATGGATGAACCTCAAAGTGATATCATTCCCATTCGTAGGTCCACAAGGACACGACGTCCCACAGATCGTATGTGTTTATACATCGATGCTGAGGAACATGAGTTAGGGGATCTCGGTGAACCCGCTAACTATAAAGCTGCATTGTTAGACCCTGAGTCTGATAAATGGCTTAATGCTATAAATGTGGAAATGCAATCCATGAAAGACAACGAAGTTTGGATCTTGGTTGAACTTCCTCCTAATGGCAAAACCGTTGGTAGCAAGTGGCTCTTTAAGAAAAAGACTGACATGGATGGAGTTGTACACACCTATAAAGCTCATCTTGTGGCAAAAGGCTATATTCAAACCCCAGGGATTAATTATGAGGAAACCTTCTCTCCTGTTGCAAACATTAGAGCTATTAGGATTCTTGTAGCCATAGCTGCGTTTTATGACTATAAGATTTGGAAAATGGATGTAAAAATTAGGTTCCTCGATGGATATCTCCCTGAAGAGGTTTACATGGAGCAACCTAAAGGTTTTGTCAATCCAAAATATCCAAACCGAGTATGCAAGCTGAAGCGTTCCATTTATAGGCTTAAGCAAGCATCAAGGCAGTGGAATAAACGATTTGATGATGAAATAAAGAAATTTGGTTTCACTCAAAATCGTGATGAGCCATGTGTATATCTAAAATCTAGTGGGAGTAATGTTACTTTGCTAATCTTGTATGTCGATGACATATTGATCATGGGAAACAACATTCCAATGTTACAAGATGTAAAATCCTACCTTGGAAGGTGTTTTGCTATGAAAGATTTAGGTGAAGCTGCATATATTCTTGGAATCAAAATCTACAGAGATAGATCACGACGATTAATTAGTTTGTGTCAAAGTGCTTATATCGAAAAAATCTTAAAGCGATATCACATGGAGAATTTCAAACGTGGAAGTATCCCCATGCAAGAAAAGCTAAGACTAAGTAAATCACAAGGTGCTTTGACACCTGCTGAATTAAAGCACATGCAAAATATTCCATATGCCTCAGCTGTAGGTTCTATTATATATGTTGTGAGATGTACTCGCCCTGATGTTGCGTTCGCTCAGAACATAACAAGCCGATTTCAACAGAATCCAGGTGATCTTTACTGGACTACTGTTAAGAACATGTTGAAGTATCTCAGGAATACTAAGGACATGTTTCTAGTTTACGAAGGTGATATAAAACGAGAGCTCAGGGTTTCTTGCTACACTAATGTTGGATATCTGACGAATGCTGATGACCTCAAGTCTATATGTGTTCGTTTTGAATGGAGGTGTTGTTGATTGGAAGAGTGCCAAGCAAAGCATTTTCGCTACTTCATTTGCAGAAGCTGAGTATATTGCTGCCTATGATGCTTCTAAGGAAGCCGTTTGGGTTAGAAAATTCATTTCTGGGCTTGGTGTTGTTCCCACAATTAAAGAACCCATAAATATGTATTGTGATAATACTGGAGCAATCACTACAGCTAATGAATCTGGAATCACTAAAGGTGCTAGACATTTCCGTGCTAAAGTTCACTATCTTCGTGAAGAAAGACCTTGAACTATTAAATTATATGTTGTTATTGAAAACAAATACAGTATTTTACATATAACTGTTAAACATGTATGACATTAATTTATATGAATAATTCAATGGACAATATTATGTCATCTTCATGTGTTAGATCATCTTTAATTAAAATTTTGTTGTATTCGCCTTACAACAACGGTTAAAGCATATACATTACTAGCTTGTATCACTTTTTTATTAAAGAAAAGTTAGCTTTTATCCCACATTGATAAATGAGAAGAAAATGTGTTACTTTATATATTGAGGAATGTTCCAAAATTATTTAAGTTGAACTTGGTGAATTATGTTATTCGTGGAATATAATGTGTAGATGATGCATCCTATTATTTGTAGTCGTATCTCAAGCTTAATTTGTATTAGCTTTTGTTTTTACGTTTGTATTCTTTGTTTTTTCGTCTCTCGTTCTTTCATTGAGGGTTGTCGCTATCCCGAATCCATTTTGTAGCTCACAGCTAATAGATCGGCCCTATGTAAAAGCTTATGTAATAACTACACACAACGATCAAAGACATATAACACCATCTTTTAAAACTCAAATCATAGTATTTTAATGATCCAAGTTCATTTATTATAAAATCCTACATAAATAAGATAATATAGCATCAACAATTTTTATTGAAAGTGAGTTTTGAGACTCAAACGAGGCTTGTCGACATTCGTGCGTTGCACCGGGTTTAGTCTGTGGGCAAAATTTGATTGTTAAGCTACTTTCTTCATTGGAGCACCGTATGAAACACCTGATGCACATTTTGTTTTGTTTTTTTAGTTGATACGATTGCCATTTAACCGAACGGGTATGTAATATTCAACGTAGAACGTTGAAGTATAAATGGCAATCTCGATTTGGACATACTTCATGCCCATATTTACAGCTTTATTCGTGGTATAATCTCGATTTGGACTAAAAATATAGACACAAATTCAGATCAATTGATACTACAGTCCAACAAATATCAACCCAAAAATTATTATAGCACACAATCCACTAAACTTTAAGCCAAAATCAGTCCACTTAATCTCTTAACCAAATAAATACAACCCATAATACAACCTTAACCTAAACCTAAAATAACTCCAACCCTACCTGTTATCACTACACAACAACATATACTATAACACATCCACTCATATTATTTCTTGGCTTCACTCTCAAACCTAACACACAAAACAATCTTTTTCTATATATGATCCTTAACACATAAAGTTGTTGGAAATAAACTACGTACTACCTTATTTTTTTTGCTTGATTATTAGCCTATTACAAACAAGAACATTAACCAAAACCATAACCATCATGGAAACAATAATTATTTTCCCAAATATGTATGGCCAATCAATCCGTAAATATCACATCGTCGTGAAAATGAGCAATGGCCTGTAACGTTTTGACCACGGGTAAGGATTCTTTGATGTTTTGTTTTCCAGTTTATTGTTTACCGAAAGAAAGAAAGGATTCTAGCTTGTTTTTTCTTTAAAAGCTTCTCGATTATTTAAAAATAAAAGAGTTGCGTCAAAAAAGATAGATCTATAAAGAGTTTTTCGGATGATTTTTTTAACAAACGAATGCTAAAAACCTTCATGTCACTTTTTCTTTTTGTTTTGAATGAACTGCTTTTTTGTTTTAGTTGGCAGCCTTTTTGTTTTGTTTTTCTGAGACGAATTGGTAGCTCCCATTGATAATATATCAATGTCTCAAATCTGAATGCCTCGGCTGTTCTAGTATGGAGTAATGATAGTAGGATTGAGAAGCACAAAACAACAACGAAACCACCAAGCTCGGAACACCACCTCTTAAATTAAGATTTGGTGGTGTCGGTGATGTTGGCAGGGGTTCGGTGGCTGTGCGGCGGTGTATGAATATGTTGTGTTGTGAGCCTCCTGGATTGTCCTATTTATAAAGGAGTATAAATATTTCAAAGATAAATATGATATGTGTGGTTAATATTTGTGTTCATGACTTTAGAAATCCTTGAGCTGTTGGAAGGACACATGAAATGTATATATTGAATGTGAGGGCAACTCTACAGACTATGAAAACAGTCAACGTAATGAGTTTGAGTCATAAATACTGCAAATTGAATGTATAGAAACTGCATCTTTTATAATATAAGGTTATTTAAGTTTTGAGGCCCTAAAGATATGAGGCTCAATAGCACACCTTACACACCATTATATAACCTATGCCACATTTGAAGAAAGCGCTTGAACTCTCAAATTATACCTTGTTATTGAAAACAAATACAATATTTAATTTTACATATAACTATTAAACCATATTTAAAAGTTGAGTGAATGTTGGTAAAAAGTTTACTTGTCACATGAATATTGGTAATAAATTCACCTATGAGGAATAGCTAAAGTCTCTTATTTCACATCATTTTTTATTCCAAACGTTTCGGATAATTACAAATCTAATCTAACTACACTTAAAAGTTGAATTCTCACATGAATATTGGTAATATATTCACCTATGAAGAATAGCTAAAGTCTCTTATTTCACCTCATTTTTGTAATATAAACGTTTCAAAGAATTACAAATGTCAAGATCATATTCTATCGTTTTGGATAATGAATTACAAAAGTCATATTCTTAATAAAATTTAGCTACAATCAGGTGATTTTATCTTCATGTAATATGCCATCTTTAATAAATTTGGTTGTATTCGCCTTACAACAATGGTTAAGGATGACTAGCTTGTATCATTTTTTTATGGGATAACTAGTTATAAAACCCGTGCGCATGAGGTTTTGATATAAATTAAATTTTATTTACTGTTTTTCTTATGGACATAATCGACGGTTTCATCAGATAAAAAAATCAAATAGACTTGATGAACTAACATCGTGCATTTCTAATATAGCATACTTATTCAAACAAGGACAAAAGCTACAAATGAGCAACATATTTTTACTTTTGTGCTAATATGAGTAACATACTTCTTAAAAGATCACTATGAGTAACATACTTTCAAAAATTTATCAATATGACTAACCACTTGACATGGTAAATTACACCGTTAGTACCCAATACATAAACAATTACACCGTTGGTCCCCAATACATAACTCAGTTAGTCCCCAACACATAACCTCAGTTAGTCTCAATTACATAACCACCGCCAGCCACCACCACCCACCACCGCCACTACCACAGCCACTCAACACCACCACCCACCACCCACCACCATCGCCACCCACCAACACAACCACCACCCACCACTACCACCGCCCATCGCCACCACCCATCATCGTCACCGCCCACCGCCACCACCAATCACTGCCACCTACTACCACCACTGCCATCCACCATCGCTGCCACCCACCACCACCATTTAGCACCACCACCTACCACCACCGCCACCGCCACCCACCACCGACAATACATCATCAACGTCTTTAAATGATCAATACATCACCATTGGTGGTGGGTAGCGGTGGTAAGTGGTACGTGGTTGTGGTGGTGGTGGTGGCGATGGTGGGTGGTGGTGATAGTGGTGGTGGTGGTGGTGGGTGGTGGTGTGGGTGGGCGACGGTGGTGGGCGGTGGCAGCAGTGGTGGGTGGTGGTGGTGATGGTAGTGGGTGGTGGTGGTGAGTGGTGGGTGGTGGGGACTAACTGGGTTATGTATTAGGACCAACCGTGCAATTGTTTGTGTATTGGGTACTAACGGTGTAATTTACCATGTCAAGTGATTTGTCATATTGGTAAATTTTTGTAAGTATGTTACTCATAATGATCTTTTAAGAAGTAGGTTACTCATATTAGCATAAAAATAAAAGTAGATTGCTCATTTGTAGCTTTTGTCTTTCAATTCAAACAATTACATGAGTAGAACATATCACAGTATTAGACAAGACATGTTCATCCAAGTGAAATCCAATAACCTGAAAAATATTTAGACCTCATAAACCTTTTACTATAATCACTTCCGAAGCACTCTAATGCTTGTATATCGACTCTATTAATATGAAATATGAATTAATTAACCATGACAATTAGGATGTTAACTCTTTTACATGGAGTATTTGTTAGCTTAATTTTAACTCGTTTCTGGCGTGTTCGTTAAAAAAGTAATAAGGTTAATCTTTTAAACAATACATTAACACTTCCCTTGCCTACTCCATTTTATTAGATTATATTATGTTTTACCGAGTCACATTTACACTTGCCTTGCCTACTCCATTAGAATAATCTGAGATATGAATAGTCCCAAATAAGAGTGCTCGGAAATAATCTTCAATATATAAATAGTATCCTAGTAATGTTATAATGATTACCTATGGGTTTAAACAAAGCATACCCTACATCTTACGGTACTAAACATGACATATGTATAAGCAAAATGCTTTGTTTAGCTGCTGAGTTGAGATTTACGGTGTTGAAATATTCAAGGCTCACAATGCCACATATAAAGTAGCGACGTGCAACAACATTGTGTTGGATTATGGCAGTCGAAGAACATGAATACGTTACGAATATGTGAGCCTATTGGGGGCACACACGTTAATACACGGAGAACACGTTTATACTTCACGTTAATAATAAACCAAGGACTATAAATGAACATCTCTCGAACCCTAAGGAGGCCGGTTTCCCAAGGAGGAATAAGAGGGGGTGTTTGTTCGTTTAGTGAATAAGGAGGACAAAAGGAAAAAAGAGTATTGTAACGGGACTAGGACTTGATTTCCTAGTTGGTTTTGGCTAGGGATAAAGGGTTATATATACCCCTCATCCCATAAGCTCATTCACACGATACACACATTGTTCTTTAACCTTTTCTTTTGCTCGATCTCCTTATTTTTGTTTCCAGCCGAGTTCTACCAATATACACGAGGTGATTGTTTTGGTTTTCGGTTTCTTTATGCAACCGAAATAAATTAAAGCTTAAAGCTTTAATTGTTTTGTTCGTTCTTGATTTCCATTGCTCGACAATTCAAGGATCATAAACGAAGTGACTTGTTTGTTTCCTGTTCGAAGATAATAAAACCCCAAAGGGTATTCTCGTTTTAGCTTTATGTGTTACACGCTTTGTTTTAATATATGCCTTGTTTACATGCCTATAATTAAAACATAATCTATGATCTGCTGCGTTT
>BQNB010027213.1:0-57839 GCA_026074375.1 Tanacetum coccineum | reverse complement strand
GTTATCCCGTGACCGTTTTCGACCCCTGGCCACCACCAAATATGTACCAAGTGCTTTCTTATAAGCCCAAGTCCCTTTACATAATATAGGTTTTTACCACCCACCCACGCACGAACACACACAAAAACACAAACACAAAAACAGTATAAGGTTAAACTGATCAGTTTATCCAAATACTTAGATGGGCTTATTTTGGTAAAGTAAGCTTTGAAGCATCTTAAAACAGCTAAAAACAACCCCTTTAGAAACTGCATGTAAATTGTCTCTAGGAATAGGGAGCATCAAGGTTTACTTAGAGTACCGGATGCTTGAGCGAAGCCCCGTAAATACACTCTGAAGTTTAAGCAATGACCATGCATGTCATACATATGTTGAAAAACCGGACCCTAACTTGGTTTTGCTTTATTGGTATACATGTTCCTGCTGGAGAACATATATGTTCAAAGGTTGTATGCTTGTATGTCTTTATTGAGTTACCATAAAAACACAAATTTTTGAATTTGCTTCGAGTTACAATACAAACTCAGGGACATGCATGCCCGACATATGTTAAAAAGGTTAACTTGCTTTTGCTCTGTCAATATACATGTCCCAGATGGAGAAGGTGTATGTTCAAAGTTTGTATGTCAGTCTATTAGCATTAAGTTACTAAGAAAACTCAAGTACGTGAATTTGTGGAACAGCTAGGTGTTAAACATAACATTGGTGCCATTTGAGCAAGGTTCATCTTTCATAGGCTCTCTTGGGTACTGATTTCCCCTGGTGGAACTGTTTGGGAACTTGGGCTAGGAGAAATAGTGGATTTTATGGCAGGAGTTTCATCTTGGCTACGAAAAGAGGACACAAAGGCGGGCTAACTAAGTTATGTAATGTGGTTGCAGAGGTAGGACAGAAAGGTGGGCTACTTAGTTGGGGGAGTTTGATATTGAGAAACGGACGGTCATGGGTTCAATCAGTGTGTACCTCAGATACCTTTTAATAATGATTTTTTCTTTTTCTCATTGTCTCTTATGGGGCAAAAGCTTGAGGTTTTAGCAATGAAATCTTATGCTATTTTATTTTTTTAATGTTAAAAAGCTATAGTTGCTCACTTGCTTTGAAAATTTCGAAAATGATCTTTGATTTGAATTTGCGCCTGCCCCTGGGATGCACTAATGCATCCCTTGAATTGGATTTAGCTCTCATTTAGTAGAAGATTACAAGCGAACAAATCATAACTGATTATTGCTTATGTAGAGAAAGAAGAAGAGGAGGAATTAAAGCCTTTTTGTACCTCCTTGTTAGTATACTATTTAATTTGGCATGTCAGTGTTCTTTTATAGTTTTATGTTTGTCAATCATTATGTGTTGCACACACTATAGACTTCTATACATGTTTGCAACTTTAACGAATCTTAAATGTAAGTAATTATATCTAGGATGTGACATGTGAACATTAAGATTAGTTTCAAATACAGGATTATCTTCTTTACGGTTTCTCCATCTTTCTAAATAAGTATCTTTTAAGTAAGCAAGTGATAATTATGTATTGGTGATAGTCAAACAAGTTACTGATCCATAATATCATTCATTTCTCACAGATCGTATTCAGAGTCGGTGCCAGTTTCTACTGGCAGCACAAAGGTAACTTCAAGTGCAACGGACGATCCATTTGTGGTTCTAGAGTCTACAACTACCCCTGTCACTTCATCCCGTGGCGGTTTTGTTGACCCATTGGAAACAAATTACAAGTTCAGTAAATCTGGTAGCACAAATTCTGGAGGATCTTCAGTAAATAGGGGTATGTTTGATGACATCGACCCCCTTCATGGTTTCGGTAAGCCTGCACCTGCATTCCCAGGTGAGACTAATAACAAAGGAAAGGATCACAGTCCTCCTAAAGATGAATTACATGTGGGCAGTTCTAGAAGCTCAACTCGTAGAGAGCCAACAGATAAATCTTCGTTTATATATTCAGAGAGCCAATCACCAAAGGTGCCTGTAGAAGACTTTCAAGAATCTCAGCAAACCGTCTTTGACATGCCTCCTGTTTCTAGAAAGTCACAGAGATCTGCTCACCGAGCTGCTTCTCCACCTTCCTATACCGAGTCAAGTTCTCAAGCGGACATGTCTCCCCCATCAGACAAACATGTTCAGCAAGCTGACGATATATGGCTCACCGTGTCAGAGATACCTCTGTTCACACACCCTACCAGAGCCCCACCACCTTCAAGACCTCCCCCTCCGATACCAAGGCATGCTACACAGTCAGGAAGAGGCTATTTTGCTTCGAATACCAGACCAGTTGGGAATGATTACTCTGCTTCCCCAAAGTCTGCTAAATACTCTCAAAGTTTTAATCCATTTCAACCTACAGCCAAGAGTCCTAAGGGTTCTAGTTCTCCATTTGATGAGTTTGAGAATTTTGCTAAGGGTGGAACACCAGATAACGGTGTTGACAATAATGATCCTCAATTTGGTGAAGAGATGGATTCAAACTCGGCTGCCGCTGCCATGAAAGATGCTATGGACAGGGCCGAGGCTAAATTTAGGCATGCAAAAGAAGTAAGGGAAAGAGAAAATGCAAAGGCTTCTAGAAACAGAGAATCTGTGAAACTACAGAGGGATGAAATATCTTCAGAAGACGAGGCAAATCGCCAACAGAGAGAAAGGGAAGAACAAGAGAGAGAGAAAAGTAGACTTGAAAGGGAAAAAGGTCGACAAGCTGTAGAGAGGGCAACTAGGGAAGCTCGTGAAAGAGCAGCATCTGAGGCACGTGAGAGAGCTTCTGCTGAAGCTCGGTTAAAGGCTGAAAGAGCTGCTGTTCAGAGAGCACAAGCTGAGGCCCGTGAGAGGGCAGCTATTGATGCAAAGGGAAGAGCAGAAAGAGCTGCTGCAGAAGCCAGGGAACGGGCTTCAGCAGAAGCCAGTGAACGGGCTGCTGCCGAAGCCAGGGAAAATGCAGCAAAGGAGAAAGCCGCTGTTGCGAAGGCTGAAGCAGATGCACGCCGTAGAGCAGAACGTATTGCTGTTGAAAGGGTCAATGCTCAAGCCAGAGAGAGAGCTGCTGCAGAAGCTCGAGATAGGGCTGCTGCTGCCGCTGCTGCCAAGATGAACCAACAAAAGAATGACAATGATCTTGAATCCTTTTTCAGTTCTCGAGCAAGCAGTGCTCCAAGACCAAGGGCAAATTCTTCTGTGAGTAGTACATGCTGTATCATAGACCGTAAGTATTCTGCATATAATTTGAAAGCTCATATTGTTATACCTTTCTATCTGCAATGCAGGACCCTGCTCCTGATCCACTATCCCAGAACAGACAAGGACAGCAAGGACCTCAGAGGACTTCTTCTACTGGCGTATCTTCCAATATAAAGAAAGCATCTTCCACCACCAATATTGTTGACGATCTAAGCTCAATATTTGGAGGTATACTTTCAACTATATTAGTTTTGAACTCTGCATTCAAGTTATTTTTGGAACTGGCTATTCTGACTATTGGCTTATGAATGGGTCAATCTGGTAATGTTTTATCTGTTAATAGATAGAACAGATAGAAAGTGTTTTTGGACAACCTGACTTGACCGGTACCAAAAATTACCTGTTTTGAACCGAACCCATTTTGACTACGAGAATCTTACCACCTTTACTTATTCACTACTATTTGTTTTCCTATCAAAAGCTGCTCCTTCGTCTGCTGGAATGTTCCAAGATGTTGAAGGTGAAACGGAAGAACGACGAAGAGCTAGACTGGAAAGACAACAACGCACTCAGGAGCGTGCGGTATGTGATTATATAGTATTTTTATTTGATTTTATATCCATGTATGTAAGATATTGTGGAACAATTATGTGATAAGACTTAGTTCTGATTTATGAGGCTTTCATGTATAGGCTAAAGCGTTGGCAGAAAAGAATAATCGTGATCTCCAATCTCAGAGGGAACAGGAAGAAAGAAGTGTAAGTGTTAGTCAGGCATCTCATTTTTTGGGTGAATCATAGGACTTCAGCAACATTTGCCTTGTAGACATGTATTTGCATTGCTTGAATTTTGCGGATGGGTATCACTTTTCTAGTAACTGTCTCATTTATTTTCTTCGTATCTTGTGTTCCTCTCAGAGAATTGGTGAAACTCTGGATATTGAAATTAAGCGTTGGGCTGCTGGGAAAGAAGGAAACTTGCGTGCACTGCTATCGACATTACAATATGTATGCTCTGGGCAACTCTTGATTTACGCTCTGTGCTTTTTATGTTTCAACATTTAATTGACTATATATTGGAAACTTCAAAAAATGCAATGGTAAAGGTTGTGGCATCTTTATGTATTCCAAGTATAACTAGAGTTGCTTATGTCAAAATACGGTTCTAAATGTTTGAACCCGTTTACTTAAGAATGAGTTAAATTGAGTTGTGGTTTGTCCCTAATGGGTCAGAGTTAGAAAAAAAAATATAAATTTTAACAGGTAAAAGTCGCATCCTAAATGGCTTTATATTTTAGTAACAGATTCTTATTGTAATAAGAAATTGTTTTCTAATTACATTCAACACTTCAAGTATTAATGAAAACCATACAAAACATGTATGTGGGTTCACACAAGCTTACATGACCCGTTTTGACCTTTACTAAATAGCAGGTTGTTTCAACCCCAACCCATGACCATATCACATATTCTAACTGTAGTTGGCACGTACAATTTTTTTTTTCTTTCATACACAGTGGTTGCGTGATAAGTTATGAACTCTGACAATATACCATTTGGCAATTTTGAAGTTTATTTGGAACAATAAACCGTTATGAATCTTAATTTATTTGTGCATAGTCCCTGTGTTTAATGCTCCCTAACAAGTTATCTAAACATTTAACTGTTCCCGGAGGTTCCTTTTGGCATCCATACTCATTATTCTCTTGATTGGTTTCTAGGTTTTATGGCCTGGATGCGGTTGGCAGCCTGTTTCACTGACTGATTTAATAACTGGTGCCAATGTCAAAAAGTCCTATAGAAAGGCAACTTTGTGCATTCATCCTGACAAAGTGCAACAAAAAGGAGCTAATCTTCAACAGAAATATGTTGCTGAAAAGGTCTTTGACCTACTTAAGGTACATATACGTATTTCTTTTTCAAATTTCAAAATTCTTTAAGCAATTAGACATTCGACATCTTTATGTCAGTACTTGACTACTAGTTAAGCATCTGAAGCTGATAGACAATGTACTAATTTTGTTAATTTTGATCACAAACATCATTTTTTAACTAAGCATTTGCATTCTTTTTAGTAAAAAATTATAGCTAAGTCATTAATTACTTGACGCATTGAAGATGGTCTCTTGGGCTCTTTTCGGAAATGATATAAAAAGATTTCATCATACTCAGAATATTGTGTTCGTTTTTGCTGTACTTTTTGTGTGTGATTTATGCATTATACAATTGTACAAGTGATTTATGCAATATACAGTTGTACAAGTGATTTATGCATTAGGCATGTATTTAGGCATTTGTATTAGGTCTAAATAGCATTACTCTTTACCAGTGTATAAAGCTATGGTCATGAAGAATATATATTTAATGAATACATACGCATTTTTATTTCTCATATGTTAGTAGCTCGTGATTATAACCCCATTTGCATCATACTGATGGATGAAAGTTCGTATTTTTCAAGTTAGTTTAAGAGGCTTCCCTTTGTAGGGTAAATAGCACGTTCGGCAAAAGTCATCATAACAATTGATTTTGACATTTTGGAGGCTTTCCTGTTTTTGTTATTTTAGATTTCTTTACTAGTTGTCAAACACTAGGGAGTAGATAATTATTAATCTTTGAGTGCATCAAGCCGGTCATAATATTGAGTTCAAATTAATAGGAGGCTTGGAACAAGTTTAATTCAGAGGAGCTCTTTTAAGTGGGTAATGATGATTTTCTAGCATTTGAAGCCACATGTTGCGAAGAAATATATTTTTGTGGAAAAAGATACGCTCAGGATGTCCATATTATATACATCTGCCTGCACTCCCCTCGAGCAAACACCTCATGTGAGAGCTCCATATGTACTAGACGTGACGGGGCAAGCGGATTTTATGTTGCTGTATATTAGTGTCATATTATAACCAATGGACAAATATTTGTGGAAAGTGGGAAATTATTTGTTGATTTAGAGTAAGATTGTTGCTTATATCATTCTACATGAATGATGCTGCAAATTCTTTTTGCCCTTTTTTTTGTGTATGTAAACTCCTTTTAGGAGCTCAAATGGTCAATTTTAGAGCAATAACAGTAGTTAATTGTATATTGCTTTGAGTTTGGCTGCTTTGGCTCTTTAAAAAGTTATACCTTGTCTATTTGACATTTTTTTTCAACTGAGCTTCTTGTGTTTATTGAACTGGAGAATTACTATTTTTTTGTTTTTTTTTTTTATTGTCTTTGTATTATTTTGTGAAACTCTATTCAAAGATATCTTCTTTGTGTAAGCGTGTTATTAGATTATTGTTGATTCCTTATTTCTTTTTAGTTTTTGTTCTAGTAATATGTATGCAAAACTATGCACAGAAAATAATCGTAGTATTAATTTTGTGTTGTAGAAGTGTCTGATCCTGTGAACAATTTTGCTCAAGAATGAAGGTACGATCTGGTGGTATAAGTAGAATGAGTTGAAATGATCAAATAATAAATTCAATGTGGAAAGAGCAAATAATTTGAGGAATATTCATTCATTAGTTAATACAACCACTCAATTTTGTTTAAAGTGGTCAACAAAATTTTTTTTTTTTTTTTATCGGCAATTTGAAATTTTATTTAAAAATTTGCTAGGAAGAGCTAGCAAGAAAAAGTCCCACGCAAATCGATCCAAAAGGACAAAGAAAAAAGAAACAGATTAAGTTCTAATCGATTACAAATCAAACACGCAAATAAACCGAACGGCTGATGAAATCCAGAACGGGACGATCCCACGCGACGCCTAAAAAAAGGACCTCCCATGGACGAGAAGCGATAACACTCGTTGAAATCGTCAACAAATGCAAGAAGAGATCTAAAAGGCATTCTTTGTTCGTCTCTTTAATGCTTTGTGTCTGGAGAAATAGTTTCTTTTGAGCATTGCCATAATATCTTCCAATCTGATAATCGCTGGGAAAATAATCTTTCAACATATGTAATTGCGCGAAGAGAGTAACCGACCTTGAATATTTCCCCTTTGGGATCTCTGTAGCTCCAGCGTTTTCTGGTCTAGCTCGTCAGGAATTTAGAGGACCAACTTAATCAAGTCCACGTAGATCAAGACTCTTTAGCATGTTTAGATTCGTGATTTACCGAGGGGCGTAGATGGACGAACTCAATGCTAGAATCATTTGCATCTTCTGGGATAATATAACTTCCTATGGATACGTTATGTCGATGGGTTATACTTCCTCATTAGTCCTTTCAAATGGTATCTTACCACGATCTCCATTCAAATTGATCTCAAGAATCTCACCATTCCATATTATTAGGACCATATTATTTTTTTTCCACCCCAATTTACTCTGTAACATTGTTAGACAATCTTAATATCTGTTTCAACTCATCGTCCAATTTCTTTCATCATACAATCATTGACACACCCATCATCGATGCTGCACACTAACTATGATCTCGCCTTCTTCTAAGGAGTCCACGATTTACCAAGGAGCGTTCATTTCGTACCCATTTGCTCCTTCTTATCATTGATCTCCCTTCTTCTTGTGACCTCGTTATTTACTATGTATAATTGATCATTTCCTCGGACGCCTCTGACTCATATCATGTTGTGAGATGTTGTCTAGTGAGCAAAATGAGGTACCCAATTGGCAAAATCACGAACTATAACCTGGTATCTGCCCTCCCTTGATAGTACCAGACACGAATCCATGTGTGAGTTTTTTTTTTTGTTTTGATACATACTTCCATTTGCAATATTTTCCATTCAAGCGTATTCATCTACAAAAAGCGTTTTCCCCAGAATTGCCACTGCTGTCTTTTAAATGCATTAGTAGTCCATGCATTGAGTGACTCGTCATCTATTTCGATCCAGATCATTCGTCTTCGGCGAAATGAAATTTGTGAAACAAGTTTTCGTAGGGTTAAATACTACTTCATCTCGTATTTTTTGATAAGTCTTTAAACTGTTTACTCGTCATGCTGATATTCAATCCAGAGCCAGAGTCCTCCCACACATGTATTTTGCACTGTTGAAATCACGAGAATCCTCTTTTTTTAAAACGCGATAAATATTAATTATAGATGGAGACATCCTTAGTCCTTTGCGAGAATACACTTGAAGTTCAGATAATTCCAATAAATCAGAGTTTCGAGGGTGTATTTTTTTATATTTGCCCATCCAATTACTGGCTTTGTGTTACCCACAACCAAACCACTACATCATCAAAATACACTTCACCTAATATTTTCCAATGCTTGTGTTACTAAAACTATCTTTAATATAACAACTAATAAAAATATTCAATCAATTAATTATCTAAAAATAAACTCCTCCTATCCAATCTCCCCCTCATCATCACCCCCCCAATCAAAATAAAACTCACAACCCACTAAAACTCAAACTCAATTTAAAAATCACTCCACTAACTCAAACCCTACACTCTAACATTCAAAATCACCAATCTATGCATAACCACACATCCCCCCCCCACCCCCTTCCCCACAACACCCTCTTACCACTCACAAACTCATCCATATAATTCCCAAAATAAACCCCCCCCAACAACTATATAACTATCATATTCTTATCAAATTTGACAAATGTTTTATTTTCATAATAATATCACCCCCACTCCAACCAAAAATCCTAGCAAAACATATTGTCCTCTTCCAGCGTACCCTCAATCACAAAAGCTATACCTATCATCCAAACATCATAACCTCATTAAAACCTATGGCCCCTGTTTAAAGCTACCATAAAATAACATACATTTTAAAAGTCAACCTCATACAAAAACCTCCATGCACGAATAACCAATCTCCAGTTGTTAATCCCATAGTTGCAGCGGTTTTGGCATCAACGTATTTGTAGGACATGAGTCCTTTGCCCTTTGCTCTACGCAAATCTGTATGCAGATACAAACTATAATTAGTGCACACAATGTGCACATATATGCAAACAAGTCCTAGGAGTAGCTGTAAATTTAAGCAAACTGATGCATCAAATCAAGGTGTTTTTTTTTTTTGGTAACCATGGTTTCCGACGCATTGGCCGAATAATCCACGAGGTTTGAACCCATCGCCACACAGACTCAAACCAGGTAAAGCCCTCCCTTTTCGGGAGGTTGGCGTGGCCACTTCAGTGGTTTATATTTTTCCATACGCTTTTATATAGGAAACTGGATAAATACCTTGTGAACGCAAAACCAATAGCTCAATATACATCTTGAGACGGATATGAGTGAAGATATGGACATATTCCCCAACTTCTTCTCTTTCAACAATATTAGAAGACTTAGTAAGGTTTAAACCAAATGAATCATTCAAAAATTTATCAATAGCTCGTCTCCTTGTAACCACATTGGCTTCTCCATTCATGGGAACAGAAGGAAACTCCCAAAGCCCAGCAAGTAAACCTTCTTCTGGTCTCTTAACAAGCAAAATCTTACTTGTTGAATCCGATGTATACTCTGTACCTTCTTCACCTTCTAATATTTCAACAACACTAATTGCAGAAAAGTCATGCCTTTGTTTCACCTTTGCGACTTTTGTTGGATAATCAGTTACAAGTGTGGATGTGCTACGATTGGACTCTGAAAGTGCACTACATTGAGTAGATATCGGGCAGGATGAACAACTAGGGCTTAAGGGAGTACATAATGTAGCACCAAGTTCCATAAGAGCCTGGTTGAAATCTCCAGGCCTATGAGGATCAACTAGTTGTCCAGCTAGTTTCCTGTAATGAAAACATCATACATTAAACCTTATCAAAACTTCTCTTGTACGAAAGTTATAGGATATGGAGTATATTGCAGTAACCAGTCTCTCGTTGATTAACCACGTAAAAGAGGTTTAGGGGGGATTATGTAACAACCAATCCCACATTGATACAGAAGCAAGAAGCATGAATACATTTAGACTTAAATCATGAGTTAGTGATAAGCTGTTATTTTGTTCAGGTGTTACAGTAATATTACAAAAAGTTTCTTTTATGGGAAGTTTCACATCCTACTCATTAATATTGCAAAAAGTTTCTTTTAATGGGAAGTTTTATGCAAATAGTACCTATCTGCCATTAATTTTGCTTCACAGGACTGTATATTATCTTAGATGACCAATAGTCCAATATTGTAGTTCTCCAGGGATGGAGAAGTATCTATAAACTTACAAAACTTCACAGTTGTTCCTAAATATAAACATTATTGGGTTATCACTTCTAGTTTGAAATGTTACTCATACTTTCATTCCAAGAAAACATAAGTTAAAATCACATCAGCATCCTCACACTTTCCGTTTCTGTAAAGTTTCAAGTAAAACCTATTTGCCATTTATGTTGGTTCATAGTGCAAGTCAATTTAGTTGAAGGGTATACCACAAATAGTAAAAAGAAAATATAGTTTTAACGGACGAAAGGAGTATTTGAGCACTAACCAGATGCTCTTGACAGTTGCTTTGTCTTTAGGATTTGCTGATATCGTCTTTAATCTAGCAATCACCCTAACAACATTTCCATCCACCACAGGCACTGCCTACATCAGAAAAACATGTTTGATTACCAATAGTATAAAAAGATACAATTAAACAAATTTTCATAATCTATGGCTGGAGAAACTAGTTACCTCATTGAACGCTATAGATGCGATTGCACCAGCCGTGTATTCTCCTATTCCTTTAACCTTACGAAGATCATTTACTGATCTAGGAAATTGACCTCCTTCTTCAACAACCATTTTTGCTCCCTAACATGCATATTATATTTATAACTTAGATAAAGAAAAGACCACCAGCTGCAAGGGGGTAGGATCTTTAGGCCGTGGACCTGGAGGCCGACTACTTAAAGAGAGTGCTTAATCGTATGCTAAATTAAAGAAAACTAAACTGACCTCCAGCAAGAACCTTGCCCGTCTGTAATAACCCAATCCTGCCCACATCTCATTAACCTCCTGTATAAAGGGTTTCATCTTTCAGAATAACGTAACACTAATTAGGGGGTGTTTGGATTTCTGTATATTATCTAATTGTTGCGTTTCCAGGTCGCGGATAATCATTTTCTAGAGTTTGGGTATGGTGAAACTGATTCTTAGTGTCAAATTAGAATTCAAGTAAATAAACAAACTGCAATAAAGTTGCGGGATTGCTTATTATAACTGCTTGTTGTATATACAGTAAAAAAAGAAAATCGCAATTTCAAGGTGCTCAGATTTTGAGTTTGTATCTCAGGGTTGCATACTAAAAGGCAGTTTTAATAAGCAATTACAAACACGCGCCACGTATTATCTTCTTTTCTATAACGTTCAAAAACACACCCTAAATCCCCTACACCATATATTCAATTTCAAAAGATAATTTTGTTATGAAATGTAACCAAATTTGACAATGTGGGGGCATAAGTCATTTTCTCACAAGAAGATCAATTGGCAAAAAACAAAGGGAAATTTTTTCAAAATCCTTGAATTCATCAAAACTTACCTTTACTCATACCCTTTTAGGGGTGTTCGTTTAAGCTTATTTTTGGGCTTATGAGCTTATATGGTTTCGGCATATGTTTCATGAGCCTATTTTTACCGGCTTGTTTTGAAACCTATGGGTTACACAAATTTATTATTATATGATAAACTTATATAAGCCGAAAACACATAAGCTCGTGACCCGAAGGTTAAACAATGGAAAATGATTAGGAGGCCTAAAACTGTGACTAATTATATGCCTAAATAGATGTGGCAATAAGTTATTTGTTTGTGAAGAACTGGTCTATAATAAAAATTAGAAAAGTAGACCTCAATAGAAGCAAGAGCAAGATGATGAACAGAGGGCCATTTGGCCATCCACTTATCGAAATAACTAACAACAGTTTGAACCCTTGTTTGTTGAAGCATAATTTCGGAAACCCAGACCGCATAGGCTTTTCCATCGCCTTCTTCAACTCTCCTCCATGGAAGATCTCTCTTGTTAACATCATACCATTTCAACAAGCATTCCCTTATTTCCACTACTTGTTCTTCCTTAAAACACAAATCTTCTATGTCTCCTATACTAAACCCTGGTTCGGGTTTGGGTTTGGGTTTGAGTTGGGTTCGTGTTCTTTTGTTGGATTTGGTGATGGTGTCTGGAATGGTGGGAGTGTTCGGTTTCTTCTTGTTCATTGTTGGTTTGTTTCCCGCTTCACTTGAGATTTTGAAATGGGTTGTTTCCAATTTTGAACGGGATGTGTGGCAGTGTGGGTTATTCTATCACAAATGACTCAAGCTTTATTCACACATTAAGGGTGTGTTTGGCGAGGGGTTTTTCGGGACTTATCAGGGATTGATCTTTTAAAATAAGTCGGCTTATAAAATAAGTCACGCGGGTTTATGAAAGGGCTTATAAGTCATAAGTCTCCATAAGTTTCAGCCCTATAAAAGGGGCTAAAAACTTTAGCCCGGGGCTTTTGAACCGTAAATTACTTATTTACCCAAAAAAATATCTAAAATATATCAAAACTCATTTAATTATGTATTTTAGTAATTTTACAATAATAAGCTTACCAACGCATTTGCCAAACAAGTTTTACAAAATTACCATATTTAATTGTAGGCTTATAATATAGACTGCCCACTTTTAGCTCTAGCCCAGCCCATTCGTACCAAACATACCCTAAGGTACATTATCTCTACTGCATAAAAAAACACCTCTTCCGGAACACTATCTACATCACATCAGCTTTCTCTCTTCTAACTTGTTTACCCTCGTTCTCTTCTAATCACCTTATCAGTCACCGAACTCTCACCGATCAAACCATTTAATTAAATATCCACTTTATACAAATATACCTCACAAAATACCATACACACACTCGCAAACCAATTAAATAACAAAAGGTTACACAATGCCCTAAATGTATGAGCTTCACCTTCGTGAGCAAAATTGTTGCTCACTAACACGTGACTTGGGAGGGATTTAGTGGGTAACTACTTTTTTTTGCTCACGATGCTTCTTACGGTATCAATAAAAGTAGCCTAAGCAAGACCCCCTTTTTGGCTCTAACATTTTATTTTATTTTCTTATTTTTTTCAAACAAACTAATTTATCATTTATTAAATTATAAATACAAATGATATTACGAAAAAAAAAGATACGAAAACTAAAAAAAATATACGAAAAAATTAAAAATATTGAAATACATCAAATTATCAATAGAATAATTTTGTTGTTGACAAAGATGGCTCATAATATGCGTGAAGATTTCTCGAGTTTGTTTATCACGTAACTTCTTTTGCTTTCCTTCGATTGGAATTCGCATCTCTGTGGCCCAAATACATTGTTATATTTGCTTGGCGGAATAATATACAACTCGTTGAAATACTTATTACAAACTTTTGATCTTTTAAAATCATGTTATGCAAAATGATGCAAGTCGTAGCTTGTTGATGTGTAATCACGTGCCAGTTGTTGCATAATTCACAAGTCTTGGAGGGACACAAAAAGCTCGTTCCGAAATGCTTTCTTGCCCCTTCTTGAGCATTTTAAAGTGTTCAACGGTTCTTCGTCTCGTCAGGTACCGTAAATTGATTTGAGATAAGTTACCCAACTGTGGGCAAATCCCGTTAAGCAAGGATATTACCTTTTTACATATTGTACTCCATTTACTTCAAACGGAGCCACATGAGTGATCTCATCAAGAAGGTCAACGAAGAATTATTTAAAAAGTTAGATCGTTATTCGCACCCGCTACACCAAAAAAATGCATGTCAAATCCACAAATAGTATGAAGCAAAAATTTCAAGCATTATAGTTGGATATTTTTTATCACCTCTTCCAAATTGCCCGTGCCATGATTTCGGACATTAGTCCATTCCTAGTGCATACATTCAATGCTTCCAAGCATTTCCGAAAACCAATGAACCCTCTTATATGTTTTATATAAATTTTGAATGTCATGAAAGTCGGATTTCTTAAAAACCCGGGCATGAACAAATCAATAACACAAATGGTAAAAAAATTAAGACAATGACGTGCATGATGTTCACCTATATGTAAAAATTCATCAAATGCATCAGGTGTTGAGTCGTGTGCTAATTGGCGTATGGAGGACGTGCATTTCATGATAACACTAAAGCTCATTTGACACGTACAATCGGGTCGGATTTTAAAGAATTTAAAATACTCAGGAAGAAGATCATAAGTATAAGAGTAAATTACACGTTTGGTCCTCATGGTTGTTGCAAACTTCATGTTTAGTCCCCATTACAGACTAATTATGTCGTTAGTCCCCATCGTAGCCACAATTGAACGTGACCCGTCCATTTTCCTAATGACACCAAATTTAGGACCTCGCGTGTGTATCACGCGAGGGTATGATGGTCATTATACTGTTTATGTACTTTATCTATATTTTTATTCCTATATGTGTACTTACACTTGTCCTTCCTTTTTTGCACAAGCCTGATTCCCAAACACACAACACACACACACACACACACACTTGTTCGGTCCGATTGAAATTTTCCATCTCTTCTGCTTTTCTTTTTCTTGTCCAAATTAAGAACCCTAAAAATGGTGGAGTGTTGGTGTGGAAAAGAAGTTGTCGTTCACATTGCCTGGACTGGTAATTGCATTATAATTTTCATAATAAGCTATCTGAAAATATTCGATTATTAATTACAATTACATTTTTTTGGTAAAAAGGAATCAAATTGTAGATTCTTTCTTTGGTTGGATCCGCATAGGTGTCAAAGAGCAGTTCGTATCATACCCGACTTACTAAGGTCAAGAAATTATTTGGAAGCTACACTTAAAGCCACAAGAGTTGTGATACGGATTCGTATAAGCGAAAGCCAAATACCTAGGCAAAACCCTAGCGGCGATGACGCTTGGCCAACCAAGTCGTCTTCGACGGACTCTTCTCGGCCAACCGAGTAAGAAAAGGATAACCTAGGACTAAAACCTAGCGGCGATGAGCACTTGGCCAACCAAATTGATGGATCGTGGGCGCTTCTCGGCCAACAGAGTAGTCAAAGAAAACGCAGAAAATAGTTTCAATAGAAAGCTTCAATTATTCATTCCCCTCTTCAATTCAAATAAAAGACCCTTTATTTATAAGACAACTAAATCAATCTAAATAAAGATTGATTTGACTTTCCTATTCCTATATCTATAATTGATTAGAAATTAAATACTTTCTAACCAAAGTTTAAGTGTACGAGTGTAAACAAGGAAACTTTAATAAATAAAAAGGAATGCCAATGTCTTGACTTTTGACTATACAATTTGACTTTGACTAAAAGTCCCTATCCACATCATTCTCTCCCTCTTCGAAAAAACTCGTCCTCGAGTTTTCGCAAGCTTGGGAACACAAATCCGAACCACAACCACCTGGGTCGTAGGGAACATCACCCTGAATCATATCTGGACCACTATGTTCTTCTCCCGAAACCAACCCACCCATTTGTGATACCATCTCTTTACCTTCCTCTTTTACCGAACAAACATTTATAGATCCATGATACGCGGCTCAATACAAGGAAATACCACATCTTTAGCCGTCGATTTAGCCACCCAATCACCGATCTTAACCACCGGCGCACTACCGGAAGCCACCGTATCACCATTTGCAACCAACGGAACTAGATCATTAACACACGTCTCGGGTCTTTTCACCCAGCACAAAAAATCATGCAAAAATACCAATGGTACTTGCACTCGAGACTGCCTCCGGTAATCTCTTCTTGATCGGTTCCCCTTTTCTTTGAGCAACAACCAGTTCATGATGTGTAACCACCAATGATCTTGTTTTTTTTTTTTTTTTGAAACTACCTCTTCGTCTCCATAACTATTCGAAAAAAAGGTGTGACGATTATGGGTGCTACAACTCCATGGATATCCGTCTCATAGTTCTCATCCCGGATGAAAGACTCTGAGTCGGTTTCCTGAAACTTGTAACCATCGCCTTCTTCAATATCAACCTCGTCTTCATCGAACTTGGGTTCGTCTTCCGGAAAAAAATAAGGATAGATTGGTTCAAAGAACCGGGGGTAGGAATCAAACGAAGGATACTCCTCTTCCTCAATTCACCTTCGTCCCAGACGGACGGGATCTCGATTTGGGTTTCCTTCCTCATCTCCCGTTGCAACTCGAGCTCTCGGATCCTTTTCCGGATCTGCCTGATCTCGTGTTGTATTTCAAGTTCACAAACCCGTTGACGAAGTCTTTCAATCTCGACATCGCGAGGATCACGCCCGTCATGCCCGTTGATCCGGCGGGAAATCTCGGGCTTGGCGATGTGATCTTCGTTCCTCGGGACATCTGGAGATTTACCTGTGAGTCGGATACCAAATGATTCGGATTCGTATATATGCGAATAAAGCCATATATACCTAGGCTAAACCCTAGCGGCGATGACGCTTGGCAACCAAGTCGTCTTCGAGGGACTCTTCTCGGCCATCCGAGTAAGAAATGGATAACCTAGGACTTAAACCTAGCGGCGATGAGGCACTTGGGCCAACACATTTGCTGGTGGATCGTCGGGCGCTTTCTCAGGGCCACCGAGTAAGACAAAAAACGCAGAAACTCGTTTCAATAGAAAGCTTCAATTATCATTCACCCTTCAATACAAATAAAAGACCCATTATTTATAAGACAACTAAAATCAATCTAAATAAAGATTGATTTGACTTTCCTATTCCTATATCTATAATTGATTAGAAATTAAATACTTTCCTAACCAAAGTTTAATGTAAAACAAGAAACTTAAATAAATAAAAGGAAAGCCAATGTCTTGACTTTTGACTATACAATTTGACTTTGACTAAAAGTCCCTATCCACATCAAGTTGATTCAGTATGAAATTATTGGTCTTTAGTTTGTTTTATTTTTTGTATTTTAACAAGTGAATCAAGTTGGGTTTGGTGGGTTGTCAAGGAAGATGATTAGCTGATGTTAGTGATGTTGACTTAATTTTGGGTAAAAGTTGGTGAAGTTGACTTTATTTGTAAGAAGCAATATGTATATTTTTTGTTGGAATGCAATGTTATTTGTGTTTACAAGTTATATGTTTTTCTAGATCACATACGCTAAAATATATACAATTGTTTATGCCAAAACTAATACGATTTAGGTTTTATACATGCTAGAATTGCATAGTGAAAGTAAATAAACAATATAGTAAGGTGAAAAATGTCACGAATTGCATATTGCACATGGCTTAGATAGATAACATAAGATAATAATCCAACATACAAACATAAACAAGTCTTAGAGAAGTTCAAATACAAATTACACAACTTTTAAACATCATATGTAACACACTAAGCGGCGTTGTTCAAATTTAAGGATTTTTTGACCATAGATCTTGTCCTTTTAGGTGAAGGAGGCTTAAGAATTTTTGCTGAAGGTGATGCACCAACACCGAGTCTTTCATTCCTTATCATTTGTTTGGTCCTTTTAGGCGACACGCCATTCGACAACTATTGGGAACTAGATACATCACCTCTTTGGATTTCACCATTTATAAAAGACTGTCTCCATTTAGGTGAAGCAGGTGCTGCCATAGTTGGACTTCAGACATAAGAGCCCCATGGTTGAAATCTATCACCATTCCCACTATTAGTTGTACCAATATGACTTTTGGAAGGACCACCAGATTCAACACCTTGAATAGTTTGACCTGCACTAGAAGCAGGTGTTGCCACTGTTGCACTTCCACTATAAGAGACCCATGTTTTAAATCCACCACCATTCCCACTATAATCTGCACCACTAGATTGATCTCCTTGAACATTTTGACCCGCAGTACCATGACAACTGCTTAGAGATGTTTGAACAGTAGGAGAACTTGCACCATTTTGACTAACAACTACATTTTCAGAATACACAAAAGTATATTAAGAATTGTTAATAACATTAAACATTATTAATAAAGTAATATAATCATTACCTTAACTTGTAACCTTTGATCTTTGAGTTGGTTCATCAAAAGAAAACTTTGCCCTTTTTGGCTATTTTTCTCCACCAGATGCACCAACAGATACTCCACCATATCTACTACTATACTCTTTTACTTTCTTAGTCTTTCTAGTAGGCTCTGTAACAACTTTTCCTTTACCAGATGCACCACCAGAATCTCTACCAGATCCACTAGCAGCTTTTCCTTTACTTTTCTTTTTGTTACTTGAACCAAATGAAGACCCTGCTCCACCTTGACCTTTACATGACTACTTATTGTGACACAAGTTTACACAAGATGTACATTTAATAGTCTTCCATCTCCTAACCAACCTCCCATTCTTAACAACTAGGTCCTCCATTGCCCTTCTAATTCTCTTCTTCCTATGCATGCCTACTAGAATGTGACAATGTTGAGGAGTTAGGGTAGTAACACAACTAGATTTATTCCATAAGCTACTACCATTTAATGGTTGTATCTTAAAACTATGAACTTTTTCAAGTTATATACAAATAAAAACCTTGAACCCATTGTTTCTGGTATACATACATGTTGGCCCTTTGTTGCCATATTCAGTTTTGCAATAACTGCAGCTAACAAGGAACACCTTGTTATTCCGCCTCCTTACAATAAATGTTTCCTAGCAACATAAATAAACTCACTGATCTCATAAGTTCATTACATGATACTGTATAACCCTCTATTCACTTACAATGTAATTACTAGCTTCTTGTTTTATTTTTGCCATTATGGTACTTGCAGTAGGGGTAAGAGGGCCATGACACTTATCAATCACTTTTAAAACATTCACCAACCTTTTCATGCAACACTCTCTAATATACTCTAAAGTAGTGAGTATTGTGTAGAACCGTAGAGGGGGGTGAATACGGTCGTCTTGACTTCTTCGAAGTTTCTAAAACTTTAAGTCTCAAAGAAACCGAGTGGTGTGTTGATCTACTTAGCTATTTGAACAATAAGATGAGTGAGAGGTGAGAGCAGGGTGAGAGAGAATTGAGATTGAGGAGAGAGGGATCTAATTATTTTTTGGACGATAGATGAGATGTAGACTGAGAGAGAGAGAGAGCACGATATATATTGGTTCAGGATGGGGGGTTTATACCATATGTACGTCCAGTTGCGAATCTACGACACCTATACTATTACTCTAGTATAATCCTTATAGAGGATTATAAACTGTATTACAACTTTGCTCCACCGATATGCACTAAGATAAGCGCTCACTAAGAAGAGCTACTCCCTATGGTATTCCGCCCTCGAAATCCACCCCTAAGAATCTGTGATTCGACTTTTCTTCTAGGATCACTAAGATAAACTAGGACCACTAAGAACTTCCCCCTGGAAGCTTACCAAACCCCAACTAGATCCTTAATAATCTAGGCTTGATCACTAAGATACAAGACTTCCTTTACAACCAAATTAAATGAAAAGTTAATTGTTTAAATCAAGTCCTAACCTAACTTAGAGACTCGATTATAATAGAAAAGGGTATGAGAAAGAAGACCCTCGACTAGTAACACACAAGTGTGGATTAGGTATTTGTGTGTCTCTCTTGCGGAGATGTGTTCTTCAATAGATGATAGAAGAGAAGATTAAGAACACAAGAGGTGTTAGACTTAGAGGATAGAAGAAGAGAAAAAGAGAGAAATAACGTTTAGCAAGAGGTGACGAATATAATAACCAAGAGGGGTATTTATAGGCCACAAACTAAATGTGTCTTTTCTAATCAGCCAATGGCACGATGAGCCACGCGTCAACGCGCCATCAGCATGGCAGAAACCCGACCCGGGTTATTATGGTTTTTGGCTTTTTAAATATCCGCTCTTGCTAAACACCCAATTGTACTTCACGCTTTGACCTTTCCATCACCATTTAATAAAAACGCTTGTAAAGTAGTAAAAAGTGTTTTGGGGATGTTTGTCCAATATTTAAGAGATAGAAAAGAACTATTGGACAAAAAAGTGTGTTTGGGTATTCCCCACATGTATATGGTTTAGATGAAAACTAACCATGGTTAGGTTGATGAGTTGGCATGGTTAAGAGAGAAAGGAATATGCCAAGGAATATTCTAGACTTGGTGAGGAAGTGTGGATGTTATGAGAGAGAGAATTTGACATTCAAATTCAATTAGGCATATGGGATAAAGAAGGAATGAGTTGGCATGATATGATGGTATGATGTGATAGAAGGGAGCCTATGGCTTGTGATTTAAATTTCAAATTCAAATTTGAAATGTTGGGGATACAGATAAGGTTGAGGTGTAGTGTTGGAATGAGTTGGATATAAGTTGTATTGGATGTGATGGTGATGTGATAGAAGGGAGCCTTTGCTCAAATTTAAATTTGAATTGTTATGAAGGATGAGTTGGCAAAGTGTGTGAGGGAAGTTTAGTGAAGTGTGTGAGGGAAGTTTAGTGAAGTGTATGAGGATTTAAATTCAAATATAGAAGTGTGTGTGCGTGTATATAAAAAGAGTGTGGCTGAAGCTTTGGGTGTGTGTATGTAATTTGAATTCAAATAGGAGTTAGAAGAAGAATGAATAGGGATTGTGTGGTAAAGAATATTGAGATGTGATGGATAGGAGCTTATGTTGGATTGTTGAGGGACAAGAAATACAACAAGTACAAGGAAGGTACATTATGTAAGGTAATGTGAGTTATCCTATGTGGGTATGTTTTGGGGAAGGTTTAGGCTTTATGGTTGTGAAGAGAAGTGATGAAAATGACAAGAGTGATAATCAAAGGATTGATTGGGTTGATAATCACATTGTCATAAGAGAGAAAAGAGATGGGCAAATGTGATTAAGGAATGGTTTAGAGAAGGAATGTTTGAGTGTGTGGAAGGTGAGAATAATCATTTGTTGGGTAGAAGGGATTAACAAATGATTAGAGAATGTTTGGTGGAGAATAAATTGTGTAGGATACATGTGCGGAATACATGTGAGAGTTTGTAAATCATTTATATAGAAAAAGGTAGAAAGAATCAAAGTAGGATTAACCTTTAACTGCCACAAACTCAATTAATCATTTAGACTTTAATCCATGATTATCAACAATGAATTTGATCACTAATCATCTTGATTCAAACAAGCTAATTGTTTTCCATCTTAAGTAAAGCATATCCCATAATAGGAAATGATGCGTTTACGCAAAGTGACCTTTGACTTGGTTTGACTAATAAGGGAGTAAAACCCATTACGTGATTAAGAACAACATAAATCCGGATTAAGGTCAAATGAATACTTTCGTTTGATGGTATTTTGAAAGTATATTGGCTATCGTATGTTAAGAACAACGTTGCGTGATTAAGAACAACGTGCCCAACGCACTAGTTTCACAAATCCGTTATCTTGATTTTGGATATCATTTGTTAGTTTAAGTGTTGCAAGTGTTTATTTGTCATCATTAAAATATAAAGGAGATCATACTCAATGTTGCACCAACATATTGGTTTATCCCTACCTTGGAAAATCATCAAACACTTCACATAGATTATTTAGCAAAACATATGAATGAGCTCTTCTTACAAATGGAAATACAATGATATATAGTCAAATGATAAACTGTATTATGTGTAATAATACAGTTTAGTAATAAATCATTACCTGAACAGTGTGATCTAGCCCAATGTTGAGGTGGAATCTGTGATAACCATGCATGTGCAACAACTGATGTAGACTTAAGTTCTTTCATAGCAGCTTTAAAACCTTGAATTATTATTGTTGTTGCATATTTACAAAGCATTTGCATATATGATAATCTATTCCAATACTTCTTCATGTTTTCATGGATGTGCCTTAAGCAATATCTATGTTCAGCACTTGGGAAAACTTTAGCTAAAGCTTAAATTGTACCCTTTAAATAATAAAACACTCATAACAGTTAACAGATTATTAACATATCTAAAAATAATGAATAAACCATACCAAAGGATCACTATTATACCTTCTGTCTAACTGAAATGAAAGTAAAATTGGAAATTTTTTCCATGATCAATGTCATCCCCTAACATGATCAAAACCCAACACCATGAGTCTTTGCATTCAGCTTCAACAATTCTATATGCTACAAGATATAAGCCATTGGTAGCATCAATACCCACAACCGTTAAAACTTCCCTAGGGAATGGTCCACTTATAAAAGTCCCATCCAAACCAAACAATTCTCTACCAGTAGCTTTGAATCCTTGCTTTAATGCACCAAGACAAACATATTTAAAGACTCTTGTAGGAGCATTATGATCTTCAGGATACTCAACTTGACATTTAACTATGGTTCCTAGATTTTGGGTTGTCAACTCTAGTACATAATCCCTCAACATAGATTACTGACTCTGGTGATCACCTTTGATGAGCATGTCAACCATTTCCTCTGCTCTAAGTGCCTTTATGTGAGATACATTCAATTCACATTTCTTTTGAAGTGCATCTTGGACTGCCCTTGTAGGAATATGTAGATATATACTCACTTGATTTATGATTTGTTGTAATAAGAACTTATAGTTGCAAGTTTTAATGTCTCTTGACTAAAGACATAAATGCTCATCCGTGTAAGTATAACATATCAAATATTCTTTGTTTGGGAGTTTAGTGCAATAAAGTACCCAAGGACACTATTTATTTTCCTCATAAATTATTCCCTTTCCTTTGTGTTAGATATTAGAAAAAGACTCGGTCACCCCGTGTATTTTACTGTTTATTATAGCTCGTTGTTTAATAGTTAATAGTACGTTTTTCGGTTTTAAGTCGGGTACGAATACCCGGTATATTGTAAGTACTATATATATAGCCTCTTCCAACTTTAGAAGAGGTAAGCTAGTTATTATTTCATTTACAAAGAAACACATTTTCTCTCTCTAGAATATTCTCTCTAGTGTTTCTCTCTCTAGAAACTAGCCAAATCCAAGAATCGACCCCGTGTTATGATATAGGATATACCACAATTGGTATCAGAGCTTATGGGATGATTAGATCGTGTGTATGTGCGATTTCTTGCTTGTTTTAGATCAAAAAGTGTGCCATAGAAAGTTCTAGCTCGTTTTTTTGAAGATCTCCGAATTTTGTTGTTTGTAATGATAAAGTTTGGGTGTTTCTAGTTGCTATTACCTTGTGGTACTGTGTTGTGCAAAAGAAATCAAGCAAAATCGTTCAAAAGGGTGATTTATAGGTGATTTTGTGTGAAAAACGTCGTTGTTCTTCGTGGAGAGTTGCCAGAATTTCTTCACGGCGGTTTGCTGAAAAATATTATTTTATTAAGTAGGTTACCAACCCTCTGACACACGGCGGGTTGCTTAGGTGGCGAGTTGCTCAAGTCATTCACTTCACCCTGACTTTCCTCTACCCTTGTAGAAGAATCTACTTCCATATGATTCACATCTTTATTTGCATCTACCCTTACAGTATGATCCACAACCATATCATTTAGTTGGTAATCCTCTACATTCAAAGACTCCTCAACAACATCTTCTTAAGTAACATTTTTAACATATTTTAAGTTAATACTACCAAATACATCATCTATTTCCTTAAGTTCTCTGTCTAATCTTGGGAAAGGAGACTGTTGTGTAGGTAATTAAGTAAACCTAGACTCTTGAGTTGGTATTTCACTAAACCTATTCTCTTGAAGAGGTAATTCAGTAAACCTGCTTATTTGATCACTACCTTGTGTCTCCACATGAGGAACCGTATCCAAGAACAACCTCTTTGTAAATCTTTGAGTATCAACACTAGTATCAACATGATGAGGAAACATATCAAAGAATAACATCTTTAAAACATTTTGAGTATAAGTACTAGTAACAACGTCATTGTCTTCATGTATTTCATCATTCTCAACACTACTAATAGTCGGTTTTGGGTTGTAATAAGTGTATACTTTGGTACAACCATGTGCTATGTTAACTTTAATCACCTTATGGTCACCTTTAAACTGACTTAAAAATCGAACATCATCATTACAAGATAAAGCATGCAACCCTATATCAAGGTTCATACCAAGTACCTGAAAGTTATAAAACATGATTCCTCTAACAGTGTGACCTAGATCGTGAACCATGTCATTTAACTCGTGAATCAAAAAGGTTTTAATATTGACCATATCAACAATACTTCTCTTACCTTCATAGTAGGCCCTTCCTAGGTAAAACTTAAAACACCCACCATGATGTATCCTCAATGTAAAACAAGTTGGATGAGGTTTTACAAAACAGTGAGACAAATCTCATTTAGAACAAACTCTTTCAACTATCTATAAAATGCTAAAGAAATTAAACATAATCCAAAAAAGTGGGAAAAAAAAAAAAGGGGAAATATAAGGGGGGGAGGGGGGGGGGGGGGGGGGGGGGGGGGGGGGGGGGGGGGGGGGAGACTGAAAACCCTATTTTCCATTAGATTTAAGATTAACATAGTAAATGTCCTTGTTAACTGATTGGATCTTTGCAGCCTATAAAGGATGATAGCCAAGATGTATAAATACACACGACTATGTAGAAACAATGACTATGAATACTATGTGTTAATGCGGAATCTTAACACAGGTACTAAGAAGAACAATGAACAACTGAATAACAACTTTATTAAAGTGTTCTTGAGGAGTACAGATTGCTAACTATGATATTGTATGTTCTGTATGATCTTGTGTTCAACTTTTTGTCTAACTATGCCTAGGGTTCCTTTTATATGATAAGGATAACCCTAAAAGGCTTACATATCTATTTATATAATATCTCATAAATATCTTTTAAATATCTTCTCAACGGTACTAACTATCTTTCTACTAACGGTACTAACTAACTAACAGTACTAACTACTTTGTACTGTCGGTACTAAGTATAACTGACAGTACTAACTATTGTACTGTCGGTACTAAGTTAAGAAAACATTAATCCTAACAATCCTCCCTTAAACATGAATGTTAAACTATTTTAACTTCATGTTTCTTCAATCCTTTAAGAACTTGATGGTTCTTTAAGCACACAGAGGATGTATCCAAACATTCTTGATCATTTCTTAATCTTGTACACTCTATCCTTCTTTAGCAGCAACCTTGTCTTTTCAGCAATTTGACAACATCTTTTCAGCTACTCAGCAACATCTTGATACCTGCAATCCAACTAAGTTGGCTTTGTAGTTTTTGGCAAACTACCAGCCATTAACGGATTTGATGTTCCTTTACCAGTAGCCGTTTGCTCTGGGATAGATAACTCTTTATTCTAAGAATATGGTGAGTTAATTACCATACAGTTTTTGGTAAACTGTCAACCATCAACGGATTTGATGGAAGAAATTGTTTTTGTTTTTTGAGCAGTTAAGTGCGGCACACAAAAGAGATTGTGCGGTGTACTTTGATTCGAATTTTTGAAATTTTTGTGAAAACTGTTTGGTTTTGAAGATTCTAGGTAACCTTTTGAGTTTCAATGATGTCTGTATTGCTACAGAAGTGGTTTGATTGAGATTCTGGATAACGTTTTAGGAAAAACGTTTGATTTGTAGAATGTGCGGCGTACTTTCCAATCTGTTTCATGGCAAAGGCTTCACCAACTCAAGCATGGTTATGGCATCGTAGACTTTCTCATCTTAACTTCGACACCATCAACTTGCTTTCAAAGAATGATATTGTGAATGGCTTACATCAACTCACGATAATTTTATGTATTCAAAACATTATAAAAAGTCTCTTAATAACAAATCAGTTGTATTAACGACATAACTTACTTTTGAATATTTGTTATAAGATGATCCAGTGTCTAAGCATATTTTTTTAAGAATTCTTCAATGCCATTTTATAATCTTTCAAAATTGAAATTGTGTGCTCAACACTGCCTCACCCTCAATTTTATATCTAATTTACAAAATTAGTATCATATTTTTGGTGTCAAACATATGTAAAATTAAGGAGGATCAAGAAGAAAAAAGTTCCACACAATTCATGCTAAAACATTTCTCTTCCCTTGAATTTTCAAGACAAATTTGAATCACTTGGTATTTTAAAAATTAAGTGACTTAGTATTTAAAATAAGGGGAGAAATATGATCATGAAAAATAATAAGTGATCTAATGATAACATCAAATATTTAATACTTTTTGGTGGCAAAATAGCCCCTGTATTACTTGCAAATGTTTCACAAACACTCGAAAATGAGATATTTTCTATCATTTTGTAGTTTTCAGGTGAAATGCAGGAAAGTGACAAGAAACGAGGGAAAAATGACTCAAAGTGTAATTTTCTGAAGAATGTTACGGCGTAACACTAAAAATGGTTACACCGTAACATAAATTAAGCAAGTACGAAGATCAAGGACAAGGTTACGGCGTAACACCATATCTAGTTACACCGTAAACAAATATTTGGAAGGAAATCTTACCCAAGATAGGGTTACGGCGTAACACCATATCTAGTTACGCCGTAACCATGAAGATCCACAAATATGGTATGAAGATCACGTACATATGGAAATTATTTAAAGGTTACGGCGTAACACCATATCTGGTTACGCCGTAACAACTGCTTAAATATGGAATGACGTGTAAGAAGGTTACGACGTAACAGGTTTAATACCTATAAATAAAGGCCTCATTCAAGCTATTCTGACATCACTTCCTCCACAGCCAATTGGAGAGGTGATAAAGGCTTCCAACCTTGAAAGGCTTCCAACCTTGGAAGAATTCCACCTGGAGTCCAAGGGAGATCACACTTTACTTACTTTTTGTATTTAATCATTCAAATATGAATACTGTAAGAATTATGAGCTTTCAATCTATGATTACTTCTATTTCTTACTGTGTTTCCATTACCATGAGTGGCTAAGCACTTAAAGTGTTGGCCTAGTTATGTAATTACTATTGTATGATGTTTGTTTCCTGTTAGATTATGGTTTCGTTAGATATTCCTTGACTATCGTGTAACCTTGGGTTTTGGTAGTACGAGTGGTTTGGACAGGATTGCCTCATAATTAGACTATCTAGTCAATATGGGATCCAACGGGTACTAAGGAGGATCACTAACTCCTTACCTAGTGTAGGAAGTAACTGGTCACCGCACTTATCACTTAATATACATAAAAAGCACAGGAACTCTTTCAGAGAGGGTTAATAACCTTTACAGGTTATTAGATATGTTTTGAGAATAGTTGGGATTAATCACTACAACCTGGATAACCTACCTCCTAAACGATTTAGGACTGATTCAGAATCGCGAGAAGTATATGATAGACTGCATATGCATATTCAAGTCTATCGACCTTAGAAACTGCTAATGAAACCATAGTTTAACATTGCACAGGAATGCGTTTTCATAACAATAGTAATGAAGTAACTAGGTTAGCATGTTTTCTCTCCTGATATCTCCAACTCTTTAAATTTTCAGTAATTTATTTTATTGTTATTTATTTCAAATCAATTCAAACCACTTTTCAAACGTGACATTTCAAATTAAAACTAATTACAACTTAGCTCTTGGGACGACCTCGGATTTACCATTCTGTACTACCCACGATCGGGTTCTCTGCCCGTTAGTGCGTTGTCAGGTAGATCGAGTTTTATAAATTTAAAACTTGGTAAAAATATATTTTAAAATAAAATACGCATCAAGTTTTTGGCGCCGCTGCCGGAGAGCTAAAAATTAGTAATAATTAAAATTTATGTATATATTTCCTTTTGAAAATATATTATGCCAGTTTTTCTTGTAAGTTTCCAAACATGGAAGATGATGTTGACATTAGCGCGCTCACATTGGAGCAGTACATAGCTTTGATTCCAGTTGACATTAAACCAGGAATAGTGAACCCCAAGATTGGCGATGACGTCAAATTTAATATAAATGCAAACTTTATGAGGGAATTAAGATGTAAACTTTTCGCAGGCACCGATGATGAAGACGCTTACGAACATGTGCGTACGGTATTAGAGATTGTGGATCTCTTCCACTTCCCCGGCGTCACTCACGATGCGAAGGCCAACGATTCCGTATGGTCATCACAGATCTACCCTGAGATCTCTACATGATCTATCTTGGAGGTACTCAGCGTAGGCGCGCAGGAAGAGGTGGGCAGTCGCGTGGGATGCAAGGGCTCAGTGGATTTACCTTCAATACTCATTCTCGTCGAAGGTGGCCAGATTACACAGATGGCGACAACTCCGAGTTATGTCTAACGCGAGCTGTGGGACACCATTAACAGACCTGATTGCGCGTCGGAGGGCTCCGTGAGAGACGCAGCGCGAATAGTGATCTAAGTGCAAGGTGCGCCGTAGTCCGCTTTCCCAAATTATCGAGACGGGAGAACCCAAGGCTAGGGGAGGCAGAGAATTTTGGCAAAATGCAACGAACCCTTACACCTTGCGTGGGAACGGTTCAACGATCTGCTTTATTACTGTCCAGAGCATAAATCAATGAGCACGAACAACTACAAATTTTCTACCAAGGGCTAGACCCCGGAACTAGAAAAAAGGCAGATTTTAAGGGACCTATCCCAAGGATGACACCAGCCACCGAGGAATTAAGGCCATCGACGAATTGTCAAAACACTCTCTCTCCTGGTATAAAGAAGAAGAATACAAGAAAAATGATTTTGACAAGGTGCTCAAACATATCAACGATTTCGAACACAACATTAGTGTTCTTAACGAGGAAGTACGAATGTGTGCAGAACACCATACAAAACTCCTAATGATGAAAGGGGATTCCTTTTGGAAGAAACTATAAAGCTCCTCATTAAAAGAAGCCACTGGATGCAAAGAAGAGCGGAAATTTTTGTTTGGAAATTAAAAAGGAAATTACAACAGGACGTTCAAAAATTAGGCTTCTGCTATTAAAACTATTAAAAAGAACCTTGGCTGAATTGCTGAATCAATACACGGGAGGGAGGTTGGTACTCTTCCAAGATTTACTGAAACAAATCTAAGAGGATTATCTTACGCTACTACCACTCGCAGTGGGCTAAACTACCAACCTCCTAAAAACTCCCTTGAGGATAGCAACATCCTACAAAACATTACCACCGAACATATCCCTACTACGGAGAAAATAAATCCTGAACAAACACATAATAGCACTAAAAAGACAGATCCACCTATCCCTTTTCCCAAACGACTAAAAAAGGATAAGGAGAAAGAACAGTTCTAAAAATTCCTTGAGAACCTCCAACAACTTCACATTAATATCCCCTTTATAGAATCCCTTGAACAAATGCCAAAATAAGCCAAGTTTATGAAGGATCTTCTTTCAAAAAAAGGAAAGGGAAGCGAAGCATCTAAAAATATATTAAATGAACAATGCTCAGCGATCATTCTGAACAAAGTCACTCCCAAAGAAAAGGACCTAGGAGGTTTCACTATACCATGTATAATAGGACGAAGTGGAATTACGAAGGCCTTGGCTGATTTGGGAGCTAGCATAAGCCTGATGCCATACTCGATGTTTCTACGACTTAACCTAGGTGATTTTAAACCCACACGAATGTGTATAGAACTTGCAAATAAAACCACTAAGTTTCCAAAAGGGATTGCGTAAAATGTCATGGTAAAGATTGACAAATTTGTTTTCCCCGTCGACTTTGTAATACTTGATATGGAAGAGGACCATAGAACTCCCATTATTCTAGGAAGACCATTTTTTGCCACAACACATGCATGATTGATGTTTTTAATAAAAAATAAATAAAAAAAAAATTTCAATTCGAAGTAGGGAGATATCATCACGCGGCGAGAGAGATTTAGAGAAATCTATGAGATTTCCCCCGTCTGATGAGGACACCTGCCATTTTGCAGACATAATTGACCTTTCTGTTGTCGACAATATTAAAGAAATTCTTCCTCAAAACCACGATAATTCAATTGAATCCATTCTTGACCATCTGCCTGCAGTTCATGAAGATTGTAATAACCCTGCTTTCTTCGCTGCAAATTCTATCAATGAAGAAAAACCTACCCCAAAACTCAAAGAACTCCCCTCCCACTTAGAATATGTTTTTTTGGACGACAACCACGAATTACCTGTCATCATCTCTTCTTTATTATCTAACCAGGAAAAGAGGTTACTATTAGAAGTCCTTACCAAACATAAAAAACCCTAGCATGAAAAATCTCTAATACTAAGGGAATTAGTCCCTCTTTCTGTACTCATAAAATTTTGATGGAAGAAAATTTCAAACCCACCGTACAACCTCAACGTAGATTAAATCCTAAAGTCCAAGACGTCATAAAAACTAAAATTTTAGACGCAGGTTTAATCTATGTCATTTTAAATAGTCCTTGGGTAAGCCCAGTTCATGTGGTTCCTAAGAAGGGAGGAACCACTGTGATTGCCAACAAAGATAACAAACTTATTCTAACACGAACAGTCACAGGATGGAGGGTATGTATTGATTATAGAAAACTTAACGATGCAACAAGAAAAGACCATTTCCCCTTAACTTTCATTGATCAAATGTTAGAACGACTATTAGGAAACGAATACTATTGCTTTCTAGATGGATTCTTTGGATATTTCCAAATTCCTTTAGCACCAGAAGAGCAGGAAAATACCACCTTTACTTGTCCCTATGGCACGTTTGCCTACAAAAGAATGCCTTTCGGGTTATGTAACGCTCCTGCCATATTTCAGCGATGCATGACAGCAATCTTCCATGACATGTGTAAAGATTTTATGGAAGTATTCATGGATGACTTCTCCGTGTTCGGAAATTATTTAGGAACTTGTCTTAATAATTTATCAAAAATGTTAGCCAGATGTGAAGAAACGAACCTAGTTCTCAATTGGGAAAAATGCCATTTTATAGTCAAAGAAGGAATTGTTTTAGGGCATAAAATATCAAAAGCAGGAATAGAAGTTGATAAAGTTAAAGTTGATGTGATCGCTAGTTTACCTTACCCAACCAACATCAAAGGTATAAGAAGCTTTTTAGGACATGCCAGGTTCTATAGAAGATTCATTCAGGATTTTTCTAAAATAGCCCGACCTATGACCCATTGTTGATGAAAGACGCAAATTTTGACTTCTCAGACGAAATGCATAAAACATTTGACATACTTCAGGATAAAATTATCACCGCTCCGGTGATCATTGCCCCTAATTACGATTTAGATTTTGAGTTAATGTGTGATGCCAGCGACTATGTCGTTGGAGATGTTCTAGGACAACGATAGATAAAAAAATTCCGCCCAATTTATTATGCAAGTAAAACTATGAACAATGCTCAAGAACATTATACCACTACTGAAAAGGAACTATTAGCAGTAGTATACGCATTCGACAAATTTAGGTCCTATTTAATAATGTCTAAAATGGTGGTTCACACTGATCATTCAGCCCTCAAATATCTCTTCAGCAAACAGGATGCTAAACGTAGACTAATAAGGTGGGTCTTACTTGTTCAGAAATTCACTATCGATATTAAGGATAAAAGGGGGACTGAAAACCTAGCTGCCGACCATCTCTCTAGACTTGAAAATCTGAGTTTTGAGGAATTAACGAAATATACCATACAAATAATTTCCTGACCGAACACCTCATGGTTATTAAACTAAAGAATACTAAAACTGACCCGTGGTACGTAGATTATGTGAATTTTCTCTTCTCTAAGGTCGTTCCTCGGCATCTAACTTATTATTTAAGAAAAAAAATTTGAACGATGTATGGAAATACATATGGGACGACCCATACCTCTTCAAATCATGTCTTGACGGAATTATAAGAAGGCGTGTTTTTGGCAGAGAGTTACACTAAATAATGGAACATTGCCACAAGGGGCCTATTGGAGGTCATTACGGGGCAGATATTACTGCACGAAAGCTCTTCAAGTCTAGATTCTATTGGCCAAACATTTTTAAGGATGCGGCAAAATATGTTCGAGGGTGTGACGCTTGTCAACGGGCAGGAAATATTTTCCTCCACGGAACCAATGCCCTTAACCAACATCTTGTCAGATGAGTCTTTGACATCTGGGGGGATTGCGACTTCATGGGACCCTTTTCCCTCCTCGAGAAAAAACAAATATAATTCTTGTAGCTGTCGAATTACGTTCAAAATGGTCGAGGCCGAAGCCCTATCCTACTAATTATTGCAATGTGTCTGTAGTGAAATTTCCTTGAAAAAATTATTTCTGATTTTTGAGTTTGGGAAGGCTCTAATTAGCGATCGTGGAACATATTTTTGCAATTCCCTCCTCAAAAAAACACTTAAGAAATATGGAGTAACACATAGACTTGATACTCCATATCATCCCCAAACTAGTGGACAAAAGGAGAATACTAATAGAGCTATTAAGCGGATCTTGGAAAGAACAATTAACGAAAATAGAAAAGAATAGGCAGATAAAGTGGATGATGCACTATGGGCATTCAGGATAGCTTATAAAACAGCCATCGGTAGTACACCATTCAGGATTGTTTACCGAAAGGCATGCCACTTGCCAATCAAACTTGAACACAAGGCATATTGGGCCCTAAAAATGTAAATCTTGACTTAGATGATCAGGAATACATAGTTCCTTCAATTAAATCACTTGATGAATTTCAACTCATGCCATATGGAGCATTCACGACATATAACGAAAGGACAAACGTATGGACACAAATCAAAAAAGTATGGATAAGGAGTTTCAAGAAGGGGAAGAGGTATTAGTCTTCAATTCAAGATTAAAACTTTTTCCATGGAAACTTAAAACTAGATGGTATGGACCATATACGGTAAGCAAAGTTTATCTGTATGGAACATTCAAAGTGTTAGGTAAAAACGGAGTTCAGTTTAAGGTAAATGGACACAGGCTAAAGAAGTATCATGGACACGAGATTAACGAAACAATATACTTTGTTAAAACGTAGAATGAGCATGAGTCTAACTTAAAGACTCGTTAATAAACAAAAGTGCTTGTCGGGAGACAACCCATCCTTTATTTAATGAAATTTCCTTTTTGCATTAGCTGGTTTGCATGTTTCTTACTTTGTTTTGTAGAATCCAGAAGCTAGGAGACATTTATCGAGACCGGCTCGACTTATAATCATGTGTTAACCTTGTTGAAGCAACAGCAGTTACGGCGTAACAACTTTATTTTACGCTGTAACCACTGCAGTTACGACGTAAACCATTTCATGGTTATGCCGTAACACCTTAAAACTTAAAATTTTTACCACTTGATTACGCCGTAACCTCCTTATGAAATCTTAAAAATTTAAGTTTTAAACATGTCTAAACATTGTATACGTAAATGGACTTTGTAGGTATGTTCTCTGGATTCCCTCACGAGACTAAACTCGTCCACTTGGGCCACCAAGTGGTTTAAAAGGCTTGTTTCATATGCTAAATACAACCGTGATTCCCCCTAACTTGTACTCCACAAGGACGAAATTTGAAAAGAGTTATATAACTCTTGGGGACTTGTTTTGCCAAGTCCCCAAAAGTTATTTAACCACAAGGACCATGTGTGCAAACACACCATTAACTTTGAGGGACCATTTTAGCCAAATGGTAAAACTCACACTCTGTTAACAGCCCCAACAGCCTTTCCCGCTCGTTTTTCCCTCCCAACACACTCACGGGTTAACATAACCCATTTTACCCTGCGTTTCTTCCCCACCTCCATGGACAATCACCTTCCCCCTCCTCCACTAACTTTCCCACCAAAAACCACACCTTTCCATGTTGGCAATCCTACTTTTCACATAAAAGTTGGCCGAATCAATGGCTGTGATTAATCCAAGGAAGCACAATGGCAATGGATGGCTTGGATTTACTCATGGAAGTCTCTCACAAAAGAAACACAAGAAGAAGAAGCTGAAGACATAGATTTTAGTATAAATAGGGTCTTAGTGATAGTAGAAAAAGAGTAGCTTATTTTTTAGTTAATTACTTTTTAATTCAGTCAAATTTATGTTTGTTTATGCTTATTTACAGCTTATTTGAAGTCTTTTGTACCCCTTTTAATCATTAATGAAGCATTGAAGTTTTTAACATTTATACCCGTTTTAAGAATTTATTGTCAAATAACTTTAAATTATCTTTATATATGATAAATAAGCTCCTATAAGCTCTTATAGCAGCTTATTAAACTTATAAAACTTAAACTCTTCATAGTTTATAGTTTTATAAGTTTTTGTTTGAAAAAATCAGAGAATAAGCCATTTGGAAGATAAGCTGAATTTGGAAGAGCTTATTGGCTTATTCACTGGCTTATTTATAAGCCAGAGCTTGTAGCTGAAACCCCTTGAGGGGTAACAAGGTCCTTGTAAAAGCTTGGACAAAAGTAAGTCCATTTTTCTCTTTTAAAGTCTCAATTTTTAGATTTACTTAGCTTATTATGTTTTAGCTCTTTAGAGTGCTTATTTCTAGCTTATTTTTGTTCATTAAGGTTCTTTAGTGCTTAATTGTCCTTTGCCTCTTAGAGTATTAAGTTAAAACAGCCTTTTAAAGTTTTAAAATCCGTTTTAGGAAAATAAAGGGGTGTTTGGCACAAGACCAAAACGGGTCAAAAAGGGTTTTGGCATGGGTTATGGTCACTTGGTCAATTTAAGCACAAGATTTAAGTCACTTTTAAGCTGTTTTTAAAACATTTTTAGTTGGAAAATTGTTTTCCAAGGTTTTCTAAAACCTATTTTGAAACTGTGAAGTTTTTAAGAATCCCACAAGTGCTTATTTGATTAAGCACTTGTGGTTTGAGTTTAAGCATTAACAAAGGTGTGTTTTGTGTGTTCTAAAAAGGCTGTCAAAAGCCTTTGGTCCTTTTGACTTTGGTGAGTCAAAACCATCAAGTCCTTGTGTCACAGTTTCAATAAGCCCCAAACACCTTTTTCTCAGTCAAAAATAAGCAAGTAAAAGTGATTTTCCAAAGCTCAAAATTGGTGCATAAGCTATTTAGCTATAGAACTCAATCTGTTTAAGCTTATTTGTACTTTTAGAGCTTATTTGACAGCTTAAAATAAGCTGTCAAATAAGCCCTTGAGCTTTGCCATTAAGCTCCCCTGGTGCAAAGGGGGACCTTTAAGCTCATCTTTCTCAGCCACTAAAAGAAATTAAGCCCAAGTTTTTGGCTTATTTTAAGAGCTTATAGGCTCTTCTATAAGCCTCTTCAGTTTAAGCTTTTGAAAAGCTTATTTGGTTGCCTATTTTTAAGCCCAATCTTGCCATTTGGCTGTTTTGCATCCCTTAGGCTGTAGGATTGCTTATCTTTTGACTTTGGCTTATTGAGCTTATCCCATAAGCTCAAATTGTGTCCTAGTAAGTTTTTAGGTTAAGTTAGATAGTTAGTGTGCTTATTTCACTTTTTCTTTAGCTTATTTGTTCAAGTCTTAAGCAAATTTTAGCTTTTAAGCTTATTTCATGTTTCTGTCACTTAAGCCCTTTTCCACAGCTTATTAGTTTAGCTTTTCCTTCCCTTTTAGCTTATTTAAGTTAGTTTAAGCCCTTTTTGCTTATTTTAGTCCTTAGCTTAGCTTATTCAACCATAAGACTTAGAAAAGTTAGCCTTTAAGCCATTTTAGCCTGCTGTCACATTTAAGCTTATTTTATAGCTTATTCTTTTGACCAAAGTCAAAAGTGTCTTTGTTAAAGTTGTTAATTATAAGCTGTTCTTTAACTTCAATGTTTAAGTTTCTGGCTAAAAATCACTTTTAATAAGCCACAAAAATAAGTCCAAAGTCGTAGGTCTGTTTTGGTCTCTTTTCCATAGTGTTTTGAGGGGGGTTACCCGTTTTCACACAAGTGTAAATTTAATAAAGTTAACCCGCCTACCCTTTAGTTTAGATTTGTACACTTTCTACCCTAGAGTTTTAAAAAAAAAAATAAAAGGGGAAGATACTTGGTCCGGGTGAGCAAGACTCGAACCCGGGACCAAGCAATACATCCCCTTTAACTCCCACACACACTACCACTGCGCCCTTGGGTCTTTTTCGTTAAAGACTCAAGGGCAAATCTATTTAAGGTCATTTTGACCTTATAAGCTAATAAGCTGTGAAGCTTATTTCGGGGCTTATTGTATAAGCTGGTGGGTGTTTGTTATTTTTCGTAGGTAACTTATAGTGTCTAGTATTTTGTGTAAATTTTTCAGAATTTTTTGTAAACGTTTAATATTTTTTATAATTTAATTTAGTTAAAAGTTTATTTAATTCATAATAAATACAAAAATTATCAAAAAAATATTTTGCTTTTTTAGAAAATTTTCTTTTATCATCTAGTTTGTAGGAAAAATATAAGATTTTTCGTAGGGTCATTTTTACAAATTTTTGTCGTTTAAAGAACGGGTCCGTCGGGATTCGGGCCCTCGTTTTCTAGTTTAATTTCATAATTTCTAGGTTTTTCTTAAACGTTTTAGTTCGTTATTATCTAATTTGACTTTTTCAACTTCCCAAACTAATTCCTTCCTTCAAACTCAAATCTTTGATTGTATCGATTTTCCATTCCAGCCTCGTTGGGGATAAACGACCCGGGAACACTCTATACTACTTCTCGGTATCATTGATCTTGTTGATTTTTAGACTTATATATATATTTTATATTTTATTATATATTATATATATATACAGTGCGAATTTCACCAATCAGCTGACTATACCTAAAAACAACACTTTCACGGGCATTGTACCTGATCGATGGTAGTTTCATGGTAAGTAGGGTGTTGATCACTGAAAGCGAGAGCGTTAATATCTAATCTATCAGTATTTTAGTTATCTAAGTTAAACCTAAATTAATCTAATATATGCAAGACCTAAGTTAGACCTAATCTAAGGATAAGGGGGGTTTCAGCCTGAGAGACTGGCATAGTTTAGTTATCTAACCTAAAGTTTTGATGACAAGTAACACATACAAGAAGACAAACAAACGATAAAGAAACGGTCGAGAACTAATGTAAGGAAAACGTATCAACCATGAATAATATGATAAAACACATGTTTGTTTAATAGTGCAATGATTGTCTTATCTCGAAGGGCATATCATTCCTAGACTTAGGCGGTACTTCTTCCTAAGACCTAGACACACTAATTATGTCACAATTAGACGCATTCGCATAAAGCATCCTTATGTTGATTATAATCTATCTTGGGATCTAAGTAATGGTGCTTTTACTAAACCCTAGCTCATCGAGACATTACCCACTTACTGCTTAACGGCGATTTATATACTAGTAGTCTACTGTCCAAGTCCTTACCAATGAAATAAGAACGTACTCGTTGATACCAAGGTCACCTTATGGCTCAACTAAGCTCACTAATCTAAAGGCAAGGATAGGTCAATATTTGTGATCATATGATTCTAGATATATAAATTACAATATGAAGAGCTATCCCGGACTCTTAGCCTACGCCCAAACAACACCAAAGCTGCAGCGCATTAAATATGTAGAACTAGACCCAGTTGAATGATAGGTCGCATACTTAAGCACGTAAATGAATATAAATTGATAAACATAAACAACAATCAACGATAAATTAACCAATCGAGATAAACAAACCAAACATTAGATCTTCATAAACATGGCTGATACCTAAAGGTATTAACCAATAGTCATTGTAAAAATACACACGGTTTGATATATGAACGATTAAAATAAAGAAACCTCAATCGAATGCGTATTTAGTTGTGCGAAGATTACAAGAGTTTTCCTATGATCTTGGGGCTCTTTTCTGACATTCTAGGCTCCTTTATTCGTCTCTTGATTGACTTGGTGGTTTAAGGATTCACCTGCATACCTAAAATTAAGTTTAGGGTTGTCTATTTATAGAGTCTGGTAGTCGATTCGATACGGTGTATCTAATGAGTTGGATACGGCGTATTGAGGTTTCTTAGAGTAGGGACCACGATTGATATCTTCTAGAATCTTCACATACTATATCTTCAATACGGCGTATTGATCTTCTTTGGATACGGCGTATAAATCATATTTTCTTCGTGGTCTTTTGTGAGTGTAGGCATGGATACGCCGTTTCTTCTTGATGGATACGGCGTATTGGTAGTTAGAATCCATAATCTTCAAAATATCTTCGTTTAAGCTCCAGAATGCGCGCATTTTGCTAAGTTTCACCAAATACTCCATAATTACTGCATTTCTCATTATAAACGATTAAGTAACAATTATTTTCAATAATCATACAAAATGGGTTAATAACATGGGATAAATGATGCTATAAAATATACTTTTATTTTATGGTCATCAAATTCCCCACTTGAATCCTACTTGTCCTCAAGTAGCCTTTTGAAGTATTATAAAAATGTATCCTATGGATATTTTCCGTTAAAGCATTTATTAGATCATTACAAGTAACAACAACCAAACACCTTCGCGAAATAGGAAGATGTAAACAACTCAAAACACTAACAAATCTATGTGGTAACATTTAACTAATTTACCCGCATCATTTTCTAGTGTCGTGAATGAGTTAATCATCAATATTATAACGTTTGGAAGGAAACACATCACCCAACCCACTACAGCCAAAAGCATAACAAGTTTAAAAAGGTAAATATAGGTTTTTGTATAGAAAGGCTTACGGTTGATTACTCTAACTAATCTTTCATCGATACCAATATTCCAGGAGGGCGACAAAGACCACACACACACACACACACACACACACACCCGTAACGACGGGATAGACACATGTGACTGCTCATTCCCACCTCGAAAAAGCTAAAGATTAAGACCATTAGACTAATATAAGGTATTGGACCTACAATTTTCACTAAAAGTCATAAACCAATGAGGCAGCTGAGACATGCATTGGTATGTGCTTAATTACGCATACCTTTTACTTAATAAAACAAGCCTAAAATGACCAAAATATATCAAAAATGCATTGTATTTATGTGTTTTGTGATTTATGATGTGCAGATAACGGATATTCACTAAAAGACAAAAACAAGGCCAAAAACAGATAAAGCCAAGCACGGGATTAGAAAGAGCGTGAAAAGTCGAAGCCGAAGACGTGTTCATCTTAAATGGGCCAACCCGCACCCATTTAATGGGTCGGGTTAGCCCATTAACTATTATACTATAATCCTAAGCCTAAATCCCAATTTATAAATCCATTATCCTAATCCCGACCCAAATAAAATAACAAAAGCCCAAACCAATCCCTATACCGAGACCCAAGTCAAACTTATAACAAAAGAAAAGGGTCAAGAGTTACTGTACCTCGTCCCCTTCCTTCCTAAAATTTACACAGAGCAACCATTTCACAAGGGTAAATCCACACCTAATTTCCACACATTCTCACCCTCATGCAAACCCACACGATTAAAACACCCTACTTAACCCCGATCTCTTCAGGAACTAGACCAAACCACCTTGGCAATCCCGAATGAAGAGATAAACGATGAAACGAGAACAACCAATCAACACACTGTCAGCTAATTCGTAGCACTCGACTTCCGCCAATTATGAATACAAAAATCAAGGTTCATATTTACAATCCATGGGTTTAGACATCCCTTACATCGCCTGACCCCCCCGGGGCACAAAAGGCCAAGTCTGCAGTTCCCTAGCCCACTCTCACTAGACTGCAACTCACCCCCATAGAGGAACGACTCAACGTGAAGAATCTGAAAAACCTCTAGTATACTAACCAACAAAACCCAACAAAACCCGTCAAACAAAAACCACAAAACTCACAGACCCAGAAAACCTAAACTCCCGCAATACCCCAAAAAGCAACAACCATCCCACCCCTAAAAACACATCCATACTAACACATTAAATAAACATAGTCCAACTTCCTATAAGCATAACACAAAGATCTAGGAATACATTTCAATACCAAAGCTAAACAGCTCATTACTTCCTGTCTAACAACTCCAAGTTAAGAGCCTATTTCAATAAAGCATTAACTAGTATATCACTCTCGAAAACATACCGTCACAGCTAAAATACAGAATAAATAGTCCCAATAGGACGGGCATAAAGACCTTTACTGAACAACGTTGTGAACACAAAAACAAGAGCTTGTTGAAAGAACTCATATTCGCTCACAAAATACCTTTAAACCTCCCATTTCACCCAACCTCTACACTACAACCTAAAAAAAAACCCAAAACAGTCAAAATATTACTCAAGTAATGCTTATTTTCCCTCCTGCTCATTACGATGCAATAATTGTTTTGCTATATTTTCAACTTTAGAATATTGCTTATTCGGTTTTAGTTTTGCTTATTTCATCTGATTTAATGCTTTTCATAAACTAAGGGTGTTTTAGATCATAGTTTTGTCTAAGTTTTTCAAAAATCAATTGATCCAAAAATCACCGCACAAATGCAACTTTAAACGTATAACGCATCAATAACCGATTCAAACGCAAAACCGCCATTATAACCCTATCAAACCCCATCCTATTACTAAACCAACACCAACCACTCATCCCAATCATAAAACCCCCCACCTAGAACCACCCCCATTAAATCATAAACCTAAAGAAAAAAACCTCCCACCTTATTCATTATAAATTAAACCTCCTACAACCCCTATTTAACCCACCATAAATCCCCCAGAAAACAAAAAACCATAAGAAACATCTTAGATTCTAGGAAACAAACCGATCAAAAACTGATGCTCAAAGATAGTACTTCATAAAACTAAACCTCTCAAAAATCCATAAAACCTTACAATCAGCCCTGCCAAAACCCACCTCTTACATCCACTTCAAACTCTTTCCCAACATAGATTAATTATAAAACCCAAACCATCAATTCGAATGTCCAAAATACCTTCCCCTCAAACGATTAAATCCCAGCATAAACACCATCCAACTCAACGCTCCCCCTTATTACAACTTACAATCCAAAGGCATCCTAAAAAAGAACGTAAATAAAAACCTCCCCCAACCCCTAAAACTCCATTTCCGCCGAAACCATCGATCTAAAAATCTCCCCCCCACTATAATAAACCCGAAGCCCAAATAGGAAACGTCGCACAGATTATCCTCAACATAAATCATCCCAGTCAATCATCAAAATCTCGACCAGAATCTGAAACCCACGTCCACATAAAACTGTAACGTAAGTTTTACTCTAAAATAACATCAACCTACAACGCCTCAATAATGCTAAATCCCCATCCAAAATAAAACTCCTGCCCCCCCCCCCCCTCCCCTTCCTAAAACACCAGCCAAACACAAAAACCCCTTAATCAAAGCAACAAAAAGCACCCAACAAAACCCCAACGAAACCCCTCTAGCAACCAATATCACCAAACTTGGTTATAACTAACCCAACACGATAAAACCACCCCTTCCAAAACTCCCCTTAACCCAAACTTCAACCACATCCAAAACTAATAAAAAACAACCCCTCATCAACCCCCACCTGACCCACCCGCTCGCCCCCCATACACATACCACTAAATCACTAAAAAAAAAAACCCTAAAAACACCCCCAGTGACCAAAAAACTCACACCATAAACAACACTTAACCTAAACCTAATATATTTCCTAAACCGTCACATCAAAAACCAAATTTCCACCTCAACATTGACTACACAATACCATCCAATAAATCTCATACAACATTTAAAAAACTGCCCAAAACAAATACTTCACTTCAAACCACTACTAGTGTCTATGAAAATGAAGATATCCCAATTCTCTTTAAACTATATACCAAACCACCCCCAACCCCCCCCCAACCCCCCCACACTTAAACATAACTAAAACCACTACATAAGCGTCAAATCACATAAACATCAATTCCCAAACACAGTAGCAACCAATAAATAAAAAATGCAAACAAATCTCAACCGTCCCATACCCCACCCATCATAAAACCCACCACCCCCAAAACCAACAACTAAATCTCAACAGTAATCATAACATCCCCTACAAACTGCAATTAACGCCAAATTCCCATGCTTAATTATCCTAAGCTGTTATATATGTTTTTCTAGCCTTATAAGCTTATTTTGCTATAGCATTGTTTCTAGAAAATTTAGCATATAAGAGTGTCTAGTGAAAGGAATTTATACAAACAGAACTTGTAGCCCCAAGCATAATAGGGACTTATAGTCCTATCTGATTTAAGCACAAAAGCTTGTTAAGCTTCTAAACTTTTTTTGCCCATTTAGTTAGCATCTTACCAACTTATTTGGAGATTATGATAAAAATGAGATTTGTATTAAAAGTTGTTTAGTTTACTTATTTATAGCTTTTTTCAAAAAGCAAATTGCAAAATAAAAAATAGAAAGTGTGTTTGCCGAAGATAAAGAGAATTAGCACTCAAGACCTCAACTTTAACAACAAACACCCTTACCACTGCGCCCTTGGGTCTTTTCTGTTAGACCTTGAGGCAGTTTGGTATTTAAGGGTATTTGTTGTTTTTAAGCTTTTAAGCCCATTAGGAAATTTACCCTTTATTAAGATAACTATGTAGGCTTATTTTATTTTTTTCTAGATTAGAAATTATCTAATAATTTTAGTAAATTTTTCAGAATTTTCCAATTTAGTTTAGTATTTTTAATAATATTTTCAGGTTAAATTAATTTTTAATTCATAATAAATAAAATAAAAGTCAAAAAAATATAATTCTTTTTTATAGAATTATTTTTAATCATTTAGGACTTTTAAAAAATAAATTTGCATTGTTAGGGTTAAAATTTTATAATTTAGGTTTTTAAGGCTTGGTTTTAGATTCCCGTTAACGTTTTCGTGCCTAATTCGTGTTTGCTTTAATTGTTGCTTGCCTTTGTCTGTTTGTTGCATTATTTTAGTAGAAATAGAATCCAAATCAAAATCTTCGATCATTCAATCACGCGATCATAAACCCAAACACGATTCTTAATTCACGCCACGTTGGGACCACGACCCGGGAAGGTTTCGGATTTTACTTTGGTTAAAACTAATTTTTCTTAAAAACCTTACGGAATACTTACTCTTCTTATTATTTGATTATTTTAGTTATATACTATATATGTATTAAGTAATAATTATTATATATATGTATAAGCTAATTGACATCATGCATACATGGCCGTAACGACGAAATAGACATGCATGCTCGATCACATCCACGTTCGCGTAAAACCAGCGGCTAATCATCAGGTGAGAGGGAAGTAAATTGTTTTTAAATAAAAATTAAGAAGCAAATAGATTAAGCTAAAGATACAATTGCTAAGACACTTTTTTCCCTGACGTATACCTATGATTACAGATCACGAACTATTTACCACGTCTTAATCATCGATAAAAAACAACAACCTAAGTTGGCGTTCCCGTAACGGTCAAATTCCCAATCATCCTAAAATTTTGCATACTCTACAAGGTAAGTGGCGATATCTTCCACTTTATACGATACTTTACATCGTTGATTTTTGTGACGTGTCAACAAATAATAGATCCTTTGTGTAATTCCTTAGGTAATGCTTTTTCGAAACGATTATCTTCAAACTTTTCCTTCTCTTTTTTTGCGATTTTTCTCATTTTTTCATTTTTTTAAACTATACTTCAAATATCGGTGTAGTTTCACCATCTTCACAATCATAATAACTCCGGATAATATTCCATCTTCGATAGTTCTTGTTCTTCGGATTCACCATTAAATTAAGGTACCAATGGGGAAGTAAAATTACACTGCTCTTTGACTACTAATATACATTTCCATTGTAATGAGTAAATTTCTAACCAGCACCAAAAGATAGACAAATGACACAGCATCAAGAAATACAAACTTTACACTTTAAGCAACTACAACTATAAATTAAACTTAATCTAACAGGGTAGGTTAAGGTGTAAGGGTGTAAGGAAAAAAATAGTTGGTGTAAGTTCCTAAAGGATTGGCTCTACGGGTTGTTCACAGTTGGGGAAATCATACTCTTAAAGTGAGTAAGTAAACAAAGGTTTAAACGGGAGGTTAACTAACCGGTATAGTTAGTTAATAAACAACATGGAAAGGCGATTTGGGTGTAATCCTAAAAATTTACCAATGTAAACAAGTTACTCTAATTAAATCCATAATACTCATCACTGTGGTCTCGAGTGATATACCAAGCCAAGTTTTAAAGTCTACTACATCACCGGTACACTCATATTTTGTGGAATTTGGGTAAACATTTGGAAACGGATAGGCTAAATTCTCACAATATCTAATAAGAGTTATTGTGTGCGGGTTATGTAACATGTAATTTTACAAAAGTATGCTTGTAGTTTTTTTTAAATTTAAGCATAATTTAAGCATTTAATGTGAAAAATTAGGACAAGTAAATATTCTAATTCCATTCTCCCACTTGAATTATACAACATCCTCGTTGTATAGATGAAACATTCAAAATACGAGAATTAAAAAGAATTAGAATGAGAAACTCCCTTGATATTTGCTCGGTAGTGATTCTTCATGTAGCTTTATTGAGCAAGATTGTATGTTGAACAACCATCTTGAGATTTTAAGACTCCAACACTTCCAAATTTCTAGATTTATAGACACTGTAAAAACTATAAATAAAACACCGACCTACACCAACTTTGATGATTTCTTTCCATAAAACAAAAAAAAAAAAAAAAGAAGGTCCTGTAACATTTTCTTCAGAAAACAAATGCAACTCTATCTCCGTGTATTTGTTTGGTTAGACTCGAAATAAAAACCTAAAACTGTACAAGAATTCGATACGCCGTATCCATACCCCAGGATACGTCATATTGATACTTGTATACGCTGTATTCATTTAATGAATACGTCGTATAGACTGTGCTGAAAATAAAGACTAGATAACATCTAGATATCAAATACTCCGTATCCCATGGGGTTTGGGTACGCGTATAGACATGTTTTCCTGGAAAACAAACCTCGATAAAAATTGAAAATACATACCTGGTTTCTCCCGACAAGCACCTTTTTTGTTTACATAAAAGTCTATAAGTTAATACTTTCCCCAATTTCTCCCATCCTTTATAAAATAATTTGGGGTCGAAAGGATGCCAAACCGCCATATAATTTCTAAAATATTTATTAGCATCCCGTTGATAATATAATTACAAGTCATATATTTAAGATTTTAATTCCCTTGATAAAAATTTCTAGTTTTGAAAAATTTATATATGTATCTCGGACTTGTTTCCAAACGCTTATTTGACGTCATTTGCATGGCACCAACAGCCATATTAATTACCTTACCCCCTTGAAGACTGTTTTGAATAACGAATTTTTCCATCACATTGTCCTTATCTGATTTAAATCACGAGGATAATTACGTTAAAGGCGAAAATAAAATCATTAAAGTATAAAACGTTTTGTTCCTCTTCATCACATTTAGACAATGATGTTTCATCTTTCAAGTTAAATTCATCGATATGTTAAGGACTTACAGTAGGTTTAGTTGAGAAATCTGATTTAGATGTTAGAGCATCATTGTAAACAATGGCTGGAAATTCGTTCTCAAAATCCTAAAAGAAACTAAATCAATTAAACAACTGACCGTGAGGCTCATGACAAAAACAAAGGTAATATTGACATTATCATTTATCCATTTTTACGAATCGTTTTCAAATCAGTGACATAAAGCTTAATTATATAGGGAAAAATGATTTTTCGTCAAAAATTACCGTGTAATCTTCATCATCGAATTCATCAAACGATATTCTAAAGTCAATTTTATTGTCATTAAGAGGACTTACCGTGGGTTCACAAGAGTGCGTTACTTCAGATGTAAACGCATCATCAAAGACTATAGCTGGGAATTCGGTACCAATTGTGATACTCTTTCCGGGTCTTTGAAAGGGTGAATGAGTTCTTTAAACTCTTTGTAACGCACTACCTAAAACAAAGGACAAACAATCAATAGTATATGCTTCGGAAGAAGGTATATGATAAAGCACGAAAACAGAATACGAAAATTAAGAGTCTGTTAATGTATCAGATAGTTTATATGCCGTATTCAATTATCTTGAGTACGTCGTATGGACTTTATGAACAGAATACGTTGTATTGTTTATGAAAATGTATACGCCATATCCAATGGATGGATACATCGTATCCGTATGAAAATGTTTACATCAGACTTTGAATAATGCAGAAAAACACACAAACACACAATATGCAAAATATACAATGCAGAAAAATTAACACACAAAAACAAACACGCAAATATGCAAATTAATCTAAACTAATCTAATCTAAAATAAAACACTAATAAATAAGAATTAAACAACTTCACTCTCTGGCAATGGCACCAAAACTTGATGTGTTTTTGGGAGTAGGTATTTTATGTATCAAGTTTTATTATATATTTTATGTCGACTATACCTAAAAACAACACTTTAACGGGCAGCGTACCCGATCAGATGTAGCTTCGTTGGTAAGTAAGGTGTCGATCATTAAGAGCGAGAGCGTTAATTCCTAATTCTATCAGTATTTTAGTTATCTAAGTTAAACCTAAAACTAACGGGTTTGTTTCAGTTGAGCTTGGTAGGCTTCCAAATCCTCTTTCTTGTAGTACCTTGCTTATTTACCCGATTTGAATTTCTAATGTTTTAATTGATGCTCCTTGGTTCCTTATGGCAGCATCTGTTGAAGCACCGATTTCTTTGATCAAGTTAGAGTTCTCCTCGTGCCTCTTTGCTGATTCACTCATGAATTTGCTCAGGGTATCTTCCATAGATTGCCTTCGTTCTTGGTATGAAGGGTTTGCTTTGTTCCTTTGATAGCCTGGAGCTGTTGCTCTATATCCCTGTTAGGAACACAAAAGTGTCAATCGCTTCCATAGATAATAGTCGTTAGCTCGTTAAATAATTTTTGGAAACTTACATAGTTAGTTAGCAAAGGCCCATGGATAAACCCATGCAAACCCAAGCCCACTTGTTCATTGTAAGTATATAAACACCTCTCCATGCTTTGGAGAGGTGGTTGGTTGTTTATTTTTCATACATTAACAAAGTTCTCTCTTTTATGTTCTTTCTCTCTCTAAGTGTTCATCCAACCCACTCTCTCTCTCTCTCTACACTCACATTTAGTATGTTATTTGATTAGTCTTTAATTGGTATCAAAAGCCATGGAGTGGTGTGCTTAGATTTTGTGTTTATTTTTTATTTTATTTTTGTTTATGAGTTTTTCTTCCAAAAGACACATCATTTTTTTCTCTTGTTTTTCTAAGCTTAAATTACACACTAAAAGATCATCTACATAGGTAGCTTTGATCTAGTATCTTTAGTTTTAGTGTCGTCGTGCCTTAGATCAATAGAAAAAATCTTTTAGTTTTGTGTCTTTTATGTTCATTAGCTTTATAAAGGTCAAAACCTTAAAGTTGTCATTTTTCTTGTCCCTATAGGCTTAGTAACACTTTTGGTACAAAATTTTTTGGAAAACAATCGTCAAAAATGTGTCATTTTAAGTTTTGAAAAAGTGGGTTTTTGTGCAAACCGATCTAGTCATCTCAGTTAAAACCAAACTAGTCATTTCAGTTGAAACCGATCTAGTCATCTCAGTTGAAACCGATCTAGTCATCTCAGTGGAAACCGATCTAGTCATCTCAGTTGAAACCGGTCTAGTCCTCTCAGTTGAAAACCGTTTAGTTTCATCTCAGTGATACCGATCTCAGTCATTCAGTTGAAACCAATCTAGTCATCTCAAGTTGGAACCGATCTCAGTCACTTCCAGTGCTAAACTGATTAGTCATTTCAGTGGAAGCCGAACACTAGTAAACTTATAGTGCAAACCGAATCTAGTCATTTCAGTGGAAACCGAACTAGTCACTTCTAGTGCAAACAGATTAGTTCAAAGTGGAACCGAACTAGTCACTTTCTTTGAGACCCCGATAAATACGTCACTTTCTTTGAGATAGCCGAACTAGTACACTTTCTTTTCGGAACTAAACTAGTATTTTCTAAACCGAACTAGTCAATTTAAATGAACTGAACACCAAATTTCTGAAATTATACGGTTTATCTCTTTGGACTTATAAAATCCCGTGAATCTTTAACTTGTTTCTCGGTTTTGTCTAGATTGTTAAAATCCTGTGTCGTTTTCAAGAATTCAAATACTTAGAAAGACACCTTAATCAAACAAAAATTTCTTTCTACCACAATTCGATCCGATAATAACTCTTTTTTTCAAAACATACAATATTTCTCATGACGTCTCTTGATGAGATAAGCAATATTCTTTTGGGTGCTGTCAATCGTTCCACCCTTGTTGGAAAAAGATATGCTTGATTCTTAAAAAGCTTATGAAGCTTATATATGATGAATAAAAAATAAATGGAAGTATGTATCTGAATCCGTTGATGATAAATGGTCCCATCTTATTTGGCCTTAATTGAAGAAAATAGAGTGATAAGATAAAGAAATATTTGAGTTATCTGCTACGAAAGCCTATTTCAAGCTGTTTGTGTATCAAGGCATCAAATATCTTCTCCAAGGATACACACCTGTGGTATTATGCATTGGTTAGCAATCATAAAGTCGCAAAGGAAACTTTGGCAAGGAATTTTTATCTTTCATGCAAGGAACTTCATTGACGAAACAAAGAAAGAGAGTGTAAGCTTTATGATGAATTCAATAAGTTTGCTTATAAGAAGGGGGAAAACTACGTGAGTTCTACTTGAGATTTTCATTGTTACTCAATGACATGAACATCTACAATATGAAACTAGAACAATTTTAAGTGAACACTAAGTTTTTGAACACTCTTTCCTATTGAATGGAGCACATTTGTGACAGATGACAAAACTAGTTATGAATTGTTTCTATAATTTAATAATTTGCATACATCTAATGTTGATCAGCTTCATGGCTTACTTGGACAAACAGATTTCATGACAAATGAGGTTTGTTATAATGCTATATGAACGAGCCAACTAAGATTCCAGCTGGCTTTGGTTGCAACCCATCAGATGACCCAGTCTCCTTATCAAACTCATCAAAACTCTTACCAAAACACTCAATTTCAACCACAAGTTTCACCATATCAGTATCCTCGGTATGGAACCTTTAACAATATCTACAATACTTAATACTAATCACAATATCAACACCTTTCTCAATCACTGTACAATCCTAGATTATCATATCATCTGTTCACCAAACGTTTTTCTCCATCTCATCCTCCTTTAATTGGAATATGCTCCCACAGTTAAACAAACAATCTAATTTCCAACCAGACTAGGGTCTAATTGTCCACCGCCTGCCTCCAGAAAGGTGATGATATCATTGATGCCATCAATACATGATGTCTTTCTTAATGCTTTTGGTCACTTCCAGCTATCTACCTACAATAACCAGCTGAAGGAAACTCATCACAACCTAGGCAACATGCTACCATTTAATAATGAGAAGAGTAACCTTACAACAATTAAGGGGAGACAAATTCTTTAGCTGCGTCGGTACTTCAGGACTTACACTCCAGGAGAAGTGAAGCATTTCTAGGGAAATAAAGGATTGTTAATGTTACAATGTAAAGGGGAAGGACCCAATAAATATATATCCAAACAGTGCACTAATACTAAAGAGGAAACAAGATGATTCTTGTTTAGGATAAAGTGTTGTTGGATACAAGTCAAGCAATGTGGACAAAGTCTACATGAGGTGGAACTAGCAATTGTTGGCAAATACCAAGAATTCTAGAAGAAGCTAAGAGACACACCAATTGTCATTAATTTGGATGCATATGAACTCTTGATTGTAGATTAAACTCACACTGCCAAAGTTCTCTCTGACAAATTTATATCATTATGGGTTCGATGCTCTTGTGAGTGTACACTATTATGATAATGGTAATATAATATCATGATTAATACAAGCTGTGCCATGGTTGATGACCGTCTTGCTAAATGTTAAATGTTGTGAAACACTCAGAGACTAAAATATACTAGTATGATAGCAATATCATTACTTATTCCTTAGTATGTGATTGTATTCACACAGGCAGCTATTCAGAATCTAATCATCGCACAACAGAATAAAGCTGATATTATTTGTGATTTGAACAAACTAAAACCCCAAGTAGTTAATTGTACCAAGATAAATATGGAAAATAAAAGTGTCAATGATACTTTAACTGCTGTACGCTATATGGAACTTGTTTAAAGTTTTGAAAGAAGGAAAAAATGTTGATTTAAAGAGTAAAGATAACGTTTCAGATTCAGGTGCACAGTCTGTAGAGATTGATCGTCTTAAACAAACTCTTTCTGAACATTTAAAAGAAAATGAATCTTTATAGCAAATAGTTACCTCTTCTGAATAAATGATCTTAAGAAGGTAGAACTCTAGGAACATCGATAGTGAGATGCGTTAGCAAAATAAGATCAAACAACTAGATAATGTTGTTTTTAAAGAGATATTATGTAGAAAACTATTCACATGTTAACGAAACCTTAGTTTTCTATGATCTTACCAACTAAAACAAGCTCTTGGTTTCAAAAATTCTTTCTATCTAAGAAAGCTTTGAGTTGGAACCAAAGCTTTAGATGGTTAGGTCATTAAGTTTACGTTGTACTATGTTTAGTGCTATTTTGATTCTGACTCGAAGAGACCCTTAATGCTTGCTGAAGAGAGTCTGTTCAAAAATTCTTTTAAAACAACAGGGATCCTATAATGTTAGAAAAGAAAGTTTTAGACCCGGTCGATTTATTGCTGTCCTAATCAACTTTCTCAAGGATTCTTGAAACTGATTTGATCACAAACTGGATATATTACCTAAAACTAAAGCATTTTGGTCTATGAATCTCTCCTAGAACACCAGTCTCTTTTAGTAGACCCACCAAAAGGTTGAAGTTCAAAAAGACACTTCCTAAATGGTGTAGTTATGTTAATACGGTTTGTGAAGAAACTTAAATACCATCTTGCTAGGTTTTTGACGTGGTTGTCAAAATGAAAGAACCACACGACAGCCTTCTCTGATGGGCTCCTTGGGCAGTATTTTAGAACATACAAACCTTGTGTTAAGGGATGAAATAATTCATTTTCTGGTAATATCTTTGAAGGACTTATTTAATAATTGATCATATATTTAATTAATGAACTTTCTGAAGTCCAAAATGTCTTACATCAAATGTAACAGGTGTGGAACAAACATCGTTTAGAGTCAAAAACAATTTTAGTGAAAATGAATCAAGTTTTGAACAAAAATGAACGACTCTTAGAACAAGTTATTAGCAAAGATATCATGAACACTATTGTGAATTCTTTTGTGGATATTACTTCTGTAAATGCGCATGAATGTGAAAAGTGTCTCAAAATTGAGACTGAGCTTTCGAACAACAAGGATTTCATTGATAAAATTAGATTTACGAATAAACTTATCGCCAAAAGTTTTACCACTCTTGAAAAACATTGCATCTCTTTAGAAGTTGATACTCAACATAATCAGGAAATTTTTCAAAGGGACAATTCTGTTTCAAATCAAAGTGCTCTAAGTTTTGATCAATTGTTTGAATTAAATTAATTAAAAGCTCAGTCCCAAGAGAAAGACATGGTCATAAAGAAGTTGAAAGAGAGAATTAAATCTCAATGGAAAAAAGGAAATGAGGATAAGATTAAAATGGACTTTATGAAGGAGATTGAGACAATTGAATATTGATTGGATTCATTAGGTAGTTGTTGTATGTGTATTTTCTGTTGTCAAAGCTTATAGCCTGAGAATAGCATTTGAAATAGACCTATAATTATTCTTTGGACTCGATTAAACCAGCACGTATTCGATAATATAAACAAATAAGTAATGGATTTAATAATCATCGTCAATCTAAAGTCTTTTGTTGTGTGGAAAATAATTTGATGTTAAATGCTAGTCTTAAGTGAAAAAGTTTTTGGAAATTACATATCTCAAGGATGGACTAGGAAACTTAAAGGATTATCTTAGTTGATAATGCTGTTACAACATATATATTGATCCAGAGATGCTTAGATTGGATGTAAGGAGAAAACCAATATCCTAATTGTTGAATAAAAAAGTCAAGCTACTCTGCCCCTAGATTAAGCACACTCAAGAAGAAGCTACAGTTCTTAGGGATCTAGTTGAACATGTTAAAGCAAATTATCCTCTAGATCATTCCTTAGAATCTGCCTGTAGGTATGTAAAACTTAATTAGGAGTTGATTACACTCATCAGTAAAAAATGCCACGAAGTGTCACCATTACTGATGGAAATATTAGTGGTTGTGACCCCAAAAGATTAAGGACAAAAAGAGTTAGTATACACTGAGCCTTTACTCATCCTCAGGAAACACAATCACAAAAACAACCTCTACATCAAACCTAGTTTCTAACAAACCTATGTTGTCTTCTACAGGAGTAAAACCGTCTACTAGTGCTAGCGGATCACAGCCTTCAGGCAATACAAAGAAAGATAAGATTCGGCAAACACCAAAGTCAGTATCAGAGAATAAAGTAGAAGCCCATCCAAGGGAAAGTTAAATCTAGTCTTAAAAAAATTAAAGATTATGTTGTTCATACCTAAAGGGAACTGTCATTGTGCGCATTTAAGTTTATGCGATTCTGATTTAAATGTGTTAAGTGTAATGGTGCATGCTTTCTGATAATCATGATTTGTGTGTTCTTGATTTTATCAATAATGTGAATGCTAATAATAAATCTAAATATGTTAAGCAAAGTTCAAAGAGAAAAGTTTGGATACTAACAGGAAAGGTGTTTACAAATATTAGATACATCTGGAGACCTACTGGTCAGACCTTCACTATAGTAGGAAATGCGTGCCTTTTAACTAGGATTACCATAACAACTGAAGTACCCTTAGGAAACCAATTGCTCTAGAAAATGAAACACCTAAGCCTGTTGTAACATTGGTTTACTCAAGGAAACCTAGGAAATCTAAAACTAATGTTCCTGTTAGCAAATCTAAGGCTCTTAAATATGTATTTGCTAACAAAAAGGAACCTAAACAATCTTGGAGATCCATAGTTTCTGATGTTCCAACTTCCTCTCTTGATGAATGCAGGTCATCCAAATTGTTCTCTAGTATTTGGACTCTGGCTGCTCCAAGCATATGACCGGAGATCGCTCTCAGCTCACCAATTTCGTCAATAAATTTTTGGGTACAGTCAAATTCGGAAATGATCACGTGGCAAAGATATTGGGTTATGGTGATTATCAGATTGGGAATGTTACGATATCAAGGGTTTACTACGTGGAAGGACTTGGACACAACTTATTCTCCGTTGGGCAATTTTGTGATTCGAACCTTGAAGTTGCTTTTCGCCAACACACCTGCTTCATTCGTAATTTAGAAGGTATTGATCTATTGACTGGATCTCGAGGCAACAATCTGTATACTCTGTCTCTTGGAGATATGATGGCGTCCTCTCCTATATGTCTCTTGTCAAAGGCCTCAAAGACTAAGTCCTGGCTATGGCACCGACGTCTGTCTCATCTGAACTTTGGTGCAATCAACCATTTAGCTATACACGGTCTTGTTCAAGGTCTCCTTAAGCTTAAATTTGAAAAGTACCATCTGTGTTCTGCTTGTGCAATGGGTAAAAGCAAGAAGATATCCCACACACCTAAATCTGAAGACACCAACCAAGAGAAACTATATCTTTTGCACATGGATCTTTGTGGACCAATGCGTGTCGCAAGTGTTAATGAAGAGAAGTACATCCTTGTCATTGTCGATGATTACTCACGATTCACATGGGTTAAGTTCTTAAGGTCAAAAGATGAAGCTCCATATTTCATAATCAAGTTTCTCAAGATGATCTAAGTACGGCTTAAAGTGCCTGTCCGAAGAATCTATTACAGACAATGGAACTAAATTTGTTAATCAAACCTTGCGTGAATATTATGAGAAAGTTGGCATTTCTCATGAAACATCTGTTGCTCGCTCTCCACAGCAAAATGGTGTCGTTGAAAGACGGAATCGTACACTAATTGAAGCTGCCCGCACAATGTTGATTTATGCAAAAGCTTCGTTATTTTTATGGGCAGAAGCAGTTGCTACCGCATGTTACACCCAAAATCGTTCAATCGTACCTCTTCGTCACGGCAAAACACCATATGAGCTTTTACATGACAAACCTCTTGACTTACCATTTTTCCATGTATTTTGTGCACTCTATTATCCGACAAATGATAGTGAGAACTTGGGTAAGTTACAAGCAAAAGCTGATATTGGTATTTTCATTGGCTATGCACCCACAAAGAAAGCATTTTAAGTTTACAACCGATGTACCAGACGAATCATTAAAACAATTCATGTAGATTTTGATGAGCTGACTGCAATGGCTTTTGAACACAGCAGTTCAGGACTCGCACTTCATAAAATGACTCCTGCAACAATCAGTTCAGGACTCGTGCCAAACCCTCCTCCTTTAACACCGTTGTACCACCTTTAAGAAGTGATTGGTATCTTTTGTTTCAACCGCTGTTTGATGAATTACTCACTCCTCTACCTAGTGTTGATCACCCAGCCCCTATAGTAATTGCTCTAATTGCTGATGTAGTTGCTCCAGAACCCGCTACATCAACCGGTTCACCTTCCTCAACAACAGTTGACCAAGATGAACCATCACCTAGTAACTCTCAAACAACACCCAAAACTCAATCTCCTGTCATTCCTAATGATGTTGAAGAAGACAATCATGACTTAGATGTTGCACACATAAATAATGATCCGTACTTTGGTATTCCAATTCCAGAAGTTCCTTCTGATCAATCTTCATCAACGGATATTAGTCATACAATTGTGCATCCCGATCACCATATTTCTGAACACAATAGCAAATGGACTAAGGATCATCCACTTGAAAATATAATCGGTGAACTCGATAGAATAGTTTCCACAAGGCTGCAATTACATGAGCAAGCTCTTTTCTGTTACTACGATGCTTTCCTCACTGCTGTTGAACCCAAGACGTATAAAGATGCTTTGACTCAATCCTGCTGGATCAAAGCAATGCAAGAAGAGCTCAATGAGTTCGAATGCCTTAGAGTATGGGAGCTCGTACCCCGACCAGATAAAGTTATGGTTATTACTTTGAAGTGGATCTACAAAGTGAAGCTAGACGAACAGGGAGGTATTCTAAAGAACAAAGCTCGGTTAGTGGCTCGTGGTTACCGTCAAGAAGAGAGAATTGATTTTGAAGAGTCTTTTTCTCCAGTTGCAAGATTAGAGGCTATAAGGATTTTTCTCGCATTTGACGCTCACATGAACATGGTCATCTACCAAATGGATGTGAAGACTGAGTTTCTGAATGGTAATCTGTGGGAAGAGGTTTATGTTAGCCAGCCGGATGGGTTTGTGGATCCAAATAACCTCAATCAAGTGTACAAGCTAAAGAAAGCTCTTTATGGGTTGAAACTAGCTCCACGCGCATGGTATGATATGTTGTCTTCAATCCTGCTATCACAAGACTTCTCCAAAGGCTCAGTGGATCCTACTCTGTTCATCCATAAGGAAGACAAGGAATTACTTCTGGTGCAAATTTATGTCGATGATATTATCTTTGCTGCTTCTACACCTGAACTTTGTGACCTATTCGCTGAAATCTTGTATTCCATATTTAAGATGTCAATGATGGGCAAAATCTCATTTTTCTTAGGACTACAGATTTATCAAAATCCTAGAGGCATCTTTATTAACCAGTCAAAATATGCCCTTGAATCTTTAAAGAAATACGGTTTTGACTTTTGTGACCCAGTGGATACTCCCATGGTGGAGAAATCCAAACTGGATGAGGATAAAAAAGGGGAAGCAGTTGATTTGTCACATTATCGTGGTACGATTGGCACCCTCCTTTATCTTACAGCCAGTAGACCTGACCTACAATTTGCTATATGCATGTGTGCTAGGTATCAGGCACGGCCTACCGAAAAGCACTTACATGCGATCAAAAGGATCTTTCGATATCTAAGAGGAACTGTCAATCGGGGACTATGGTATCCGAAGGATTCTTCAATTGTTCTAACAGAATTTGTATATGCGGATCATGCTGGTTGTCAAGATACACGCCGTAGCACATATGGTAGTATGCAGTTCTTGGGAGATAGACTTGTTAGCTGGTCATCAAAAAGGCAAAAAAGCGCTGTGATATCCAGTACGAAAGCTGAATATATTGCTATGTCTGGCTGTTGTGCTTAAATCCTCTGGATATCACAGTTTACCGACTATGGCCTTGGATTCAATAAAATTCTAATGTACTGTGATAACAAAAGCGCTATTGCCTTATGCTACAACAACATTCAACATTCTCGATCAAAGCATATTGACATCAGATTCCACTTCATCAAAGAGCAAGTGGAGAATGGAGTAGTAGATCTTTACTTTGTCAACACAGAATATCAGCTAGCGGACATCTTCACTAAAGCCCTATGCAGAGAAAGAATTGAATTTCTTATCAACAAGCGGGGTATGCGAAGTTTTACGCCTGAGACACTGAAACAGTTGGCAGATGAAGCTGAAGAATAGCGGTGGTACCTATTCTGATATCCTGTGTATCATATATATATATATTAAAAACCATAAAAACCAAAAAGATTTTTCATTTTTCAAAAAACTTTTATAAAAACAAAAAACAAAAATATAAAATATTTAAAATCAAAGAAAAAATTAAAAAAATAAGAAAAATATAAAAAGAGGTAATAATGGCATGTCTTCTAAAAATCGATAACATTTACGGTCTTAGAAATGTCATTCAATAATGATACGAGGCTGTAAATAAAGTTCGAGCAAAAGTTCCAAATATTTTCAAAACATGCCAAATGACTTGCTATTATTTCATATAGCAACCCGGTAGTCATCTTAAAGGCAAGTATTTCAAAAAGAAAATTTGACCTCTTAACGGGAATTTATTCTCGGACATGGTCTAATTTATGACCATGCAAAGGCTTGTGATTACTTTACATCACAACCTGTGCTTCCTAATATACCATAAGTGTACGTGTCAGTGCGCTTATGTGTGCAAATAAGAGAAATCTTATTTTTATTGGTAAAAAGTTGTCTTCACAATGAATCAGTGTTTTCAGTAATCACAAAAAGATTTGCAAAGACAATTTGACCAATCAAACAATGACAACAACTCTTTAAATAGAAAACGGGTCATTATTTGAGGGGGAGAACGTGTCATCCAATAATATTTTAAAACGGTCTTTCAAAATAAGTCACGGAATAAACAGATAAAGGTTTGGATAATGACGGATTATATTTTGAAGGGGAGTTAATTTATATTAACTTCAAGTGCTTTAGATGTCATGTGTTTAAAACTTTATGGACTTATTTTCACTTTGAGACTTAGTGAATTTAGGCTTTAAACTACAGACGATCAATATTACCAACACCTCATAGTTTGTAAAAGACTTAGAAAGGCTTGGAAATACTTTCATAGTTTTAAATGCCTTAAAGTTGATCTCACAGAATAGATTTAAGCTTATTAATTCTTCTAACACGATCTCAAGTATATGCGCGTACAAGGTTTTGCTGATTCTGAGGTATCGAAACCAGCAAGGGGGAAGGAGTAGATACACTAGATTGTTCAACTAGTACACATGATAGAGTCTATAGCCTTCTTTGATTTTAGGCCATTCCGGGAAGACGAATGTCATAACCGTAGAGAAAATTAGTGTTTCAACTTGTTACTTTCAGGTGCACTATTTCAACCACGTGGGGGTAGAGATATCTTGTGATTTTAAGTATGAATCATTTAAGATACTAGGGGGAAGTGTTGTAAGAAAATTTATTCTAAGCGTGAGAAGATTGGTTACTGATTCAATAAATGCTTCCTCAAACGGTTAACCACTAAGCTTTTTTTTAAAGAGAGTAGAATAGTTGACAAAAGAGGTACACATAGGTTTGATAAGTATGATGATTCCTTAAGTTAGTCAGTATTTTGCAGAAATAAATTATTACATTTAGGACTTT